>JAVKPL010012323.1:0-61549 GCA_032173675.1 Gastrolobium villosum | reverse complement strand
ATGCTCGTGTTTCATAATTAATGATATACTATTGGTCCATATCAGATTGTGAGGCTGTTGTTTTTGGACTTGTGAGAGGTTGGACTCTTGGCTTGGATAGCTAGCTTGCAAGGTAAGCTTTCGTGCTCCTCGGTTTAGCCATTTTGTGGTTCCACCATGTCCCATACAGTAAGCCTGAGTATGTTGTACATACAAGATGGTGAGGCTGTGGGTGAGGTGCAAGCGGTATTCCTTGTACTCATGTGGGTTTAGACGTATTCCTGCATTTCTCTGGCCAGTAGATTTGATAAACACACATGGCATGATTATCTGCTGCATCGCATAGTTTTGGAACTTATATTGTAAATACTATTTTTGAACTTATATTACACATGTAAGTGAGCTTGGGGTGGAAGATCCTTGAGGACCCCTTGTCTTACTGAGATTTCTTGTTTAGAGATCTCACCCCACGTTTGGGGACGCTTATTTCAGGTTCAGGTAATGTTGAGGGCTCAGGTGGCAGGAGGCCAGAGCTGAGTTAGACTTATCTGTATTTTGCTGACATGATGGATGCTGATTATTTGACTGCTATTTATGTTTTCTGTTAAGTTTATGTTGAGACTGTTGTTGGGCATTGTTGCCTTATTTGGTGAGCATGGGGTTTGTCCATGCCACACAGACTTGTTATTGTCTTTCATTTTAAATTGTAATTAAAGTATCAGGATTTTGACCCAGGCTATGTGTTGTAGTCCTGTGGCTTTAGATACTCACATTATATTTATATATGAGGTATTCCAGTTAGTTGTCTTGCAATTGACATACAGGCACTATTTTATGAAATTGATTAAGTAATCAAGTTGGTTAAGTTTAATGACGTCATAATTGAATTAAGAAAAAGTTATTCCGCATTTTAATTAAGCGTGGCTTAATACGATAGTATGTTAACAATCTGGGTTAACATGGGCTGTTACATTTTATGGTATCAGAGCACTTTCTAGGGAAAAATCTGTATGTATTGCAATAACGTAGGATGTTTCGTTGCGTGTTTACTTTGCGTTCTCTCTGATTGGTGTGTGTTATGATGATGCATATGTAACCACATGGCGTGGGCCTGATCAACTCATTCTTTGTATAACTTGTGCAGAGTCATGGTGCCACCAAGGAGGAACCCTAGTACGAGCGAGGATCAATCGGATCCTATCCTGGCTGCATTAGCTGAGATGCAGGCGACCCGACTAGCCGACCAGGAGGCCACGAGGTTGGCAAACCAGGCGATGCTGGACGCCTGACGTGAATCGGCAAGTGTACCGAATCGCGCAAGTAATACAATGATAAGTCAAAGTTCGTATCCACAGAGAGTGTGTCTAAATCAATTAAACTCTTCTTTTTAAGATTAAATCTTCAAAGATGTTTTTGACACGAATGTCAGGATTGTGTGGGAATTTGATTTGTAAAATAAAAAGACTTGTTTTTGTTCTTTTTGAAAAATAAAGAATCCAATAAAATAAGGGTTTGAATATGTGAGAAAAACGCTACAGTTAGAGAACACTCACCAATGATCCCCACCTTTTACTCTGGATTAAGTTAAATATTAATATATAAATCATGAAATTAAATAATTATCAGATAAAGGTATCAATAGTTAATTCTCAATCCCTTGAGGAATTAACCCTTTAATCTCATATAGAACCCTAATTCCTTGAGCTGCCCTATATGAGATCAAGCATAAAGATCGATAATTAAAACATCTACAATATGAATCATGTCTATGTCTAGATCATGTTCATACCGTCGTTCTATCCCCTTTCTGGATTAAAGACCTCAGATCCCTCTTGTTGGCCCTAATCCTCAGATTTATTATTACTTACTAGATTAATCGGATCTAATAATAACAATAACAATACGATCAGAATAGAACGAAATTCAAAAGATAAATATATCAATAAAAACTCAATCCATTGTATCAGGGGTTCACAAGGGTTCGTGACCCTAACTACAGCAAAGAGGTTCTAGCCAACCATTATCATGGCTAGAATCCAATATTCAAATGAAAACATAAACTAAAGAACTACAGAAAGGTAGAAGAAGAGATCTCTCCAGAGCTTCCGCCTCCGAATGACCTCCGTTGTTCAGAATGTGAAAAGTGCCTTCTAGGGTTGCCTTATGCCCTTTTTATAACCTGAGAATCCTCCTTTTCTCGCAACTGACAGCTGTCCATCTCAATCCTCCGCTTGGAGCGCAGGATCCACGCTCCAAGCGTGGAGCTTCTGCCTCTTTTTGTCTTCTCCACGCTTCAAGCGTGGAGTTCTACGCTTGAAGCGTGGACTCACTGTCTTGAAGTCTTTTCCCACGCTTCAAGCGTGGGTTTCTACGCTTGGAGCGCGGAGCTTCTGTCTGATTTTTCTTCCAGCTCTTTTATTTGTCATTTTTCTCCTGTAAACATGAAGAATCTGAGTGAGAGAGTGTCTGACAATTTTTATTCAATAATTTCACCACATATACACTTTTATACACAGTTTTAGATCTGATTTCCTGCTTTTTGATCTATAAAAGTATATATGCTGGGAGCATATCAAACAATTCCCAGATTTAAACATTGCTGTCCTCAGCAATAAACTGATTCAAACTTAGAAAAATGTACAGCGGTATTTCAACACAATATCAACCAAACACTTGAAGAAATCATTATGTCATGCCTGACTGAATTCTGCAAGAATTCTGATTATGCCATTAATTCTCTGAAAAATCATGAATGTAATCTGAACATCCCTCACCAAGACAAACTATATCACTCACACTCTGGTGTTTTTAGGGTATCAGACATACATAACCATCACAGCTGTAACACTGCCATAGGCTTGATCATATTCTCAAGATCCTTAAAATTGAAGGATTCAAACACATGCACTTAAATGATCAAAGGACTTTCAATGGTTTTAATTTGGCCTGGCTACAGGTAGGAATTTGTATGGAGAGTGGCTTCAATTGCTATGAGATTGACAAACTGAGAACAACATAATTTATATAGGTTCAACTCATCAGTTTTGCTCCACTAACTTGCCCACAGAATTTCGGGAAGTCAATTCCTATGTTGACCAATTTTATTCACAATGCTTCACCCGCATTTTTTTCTTTTCCCTTTTCTTTCTTTTCTAATTTTCTTTTTCCTTTTCCAATTTGCTTAGTGTAGTGGAGCTTACCTTAGATATTTTCTCTCTTTTTGAGAAAAATCAGTAGTTCAATCTCACTTAAGGTAAGTTTAACATGGATAGGCTAAGCAACACTTTGGTAATTACCAATGAACAGGCTCGGCTCAAGGGGATAACAATGGAAAAAATTATTTATACAGGTGAGCTATATGGCCAGGGCTATCAAGAACAAATTGCCTTATCATATCAGTTAAAATGCATGCCTTGTAGAGAAACAAACCAAGTTCTATAGTGTCAAACAGTGAGGCCTCTCAGAAAAAAAAAAATTACTGTATAGGCTCAAACCTCAAAGGCTATGATTTCAGACTAGATTTTCACAGAGATATCAGGCATATCATATATTCTAGCACATAATTTCAGACAGACGAACAATTCTAATCTCTACTCATGCCAAGTGACATCATGCCAAAATTTTCAAAGCTTAATGTACTTCCTAAGATGAACTCAATCATTTGTTTAGGAAAGCAACATCTAGATCTGAGATTATCAATAGGCATATTCCAAACAACAGACATATTCCAAAAATTTTGCTGAATTTTTAAAATCACTTAAACCAAGACAGATATTTAAAACTGAAAATGTAAATTGGTTCGAATATCTCCCCTGAAATGAAGTGTGGTTCCTCAATTGCAGCTAAAGTGCAAGAACAGGTGGGCAAGGCCATCCACCATTCCCAGATTTTAGAAATTGCTGTCCCCAGCAATAACTAAGTTCAATCAATTAAGAACAGCTGCGCAATTAAAACACACATCATTAACAATATTATATCAGCAAAACAGTGAAAAATACCCTGAGATGTTCATATCCAAACAGTAAACTTGACCCTAACAAAATCCTATTGGTCATTTAAAACAAAACATTAAAATTAACAACGTCCGAGAGAAAAATAAAAATAACAACAGCCAGTGATCACTCCTCCATGGTATACTGCTGGAAAGAGCTAGGAGGATCTGCTGGATCTATCCCCATCTTCAGGCACATGGCCTTCATCATAGCATGCATTTCGAGTATGATGGGAGAATCCTCATAGAGTGGCTGGCGAGCAGAGGATGATGCTGCTGATGTCTGGGATGCTGGAGGTGCCTGAGGTACTGACGGATCCTGTGGCTCTGGAGGGGGTATAGGATTGCCCTGGCTATTGAGAAGCCATGCTGCATGTTTTTCTGATTCCTTGTAATAACCTCCCAAAGCAATCTTTGTCATAGGCTTTTCAGCCTTTACATCCAATGGCTCATTAGCGGGAATTTCAACCCCAGCTCTAATACATAGATGAGAGATTAAAGAGCTGTGAGCCAATAGATTATTGTCCTTGCTTTGGGTAATCATGTGGACAATCCTGTCAGATAAAATAGCAGCAATATTCAGATTTTTGTCCCCCATCAGCACATAGTATAGAACAGCCCTCTCGACATTGACATCACTTTTGTTTGTAGAAGGAATAACTGTTGCATTTACAAAAGTGTGCCAGCTGATAGCCTCACCAGTAAGGCAGAGTCTAGTAAATTTTTCGGGTACATTAGTGAGACCCTGCCTAAACTTCCATTCAGAGAATGGACTGGTGATCTTTTCCCGAACTTCATCAGCAATGAGGGGCATTTCTTCTCGATAATACCCTTCTGACGGCTGCATCAAATTGAATAGTCGGACAAACTCACACTCAGCAGTAGGGTCATATGAAGTTTGCAGAAATTCTTCAATTGTCGCAGCATCAAATGGTACTTCCTTCCCTCTCACCCAGCTCCTTCGGGTGGCATTGACAGTGTTCTTATCAGCATTGGCTAGAAATTCTCTGAGAATGCGCCCAGAACTGTCCTGTGGAAAGGTGACCAATGTCCTCCAGTGTCTCCTTTGAACTACCGAATAAATGTCATCAAAAAGTAGGAGATTCCCCAAATCGAACCCCCTCTCTTTAATTACATTTTTATTCAGCAGTTTAGTTTCATAAACGTCCTGCTTTTCAGCGGACAAAAATCTTCTGGAGTCAAAATTTGTGCGGGGTCTTTTCGCAGCAGATGACCCTTCGGTGCCCTTTTTCATTCTTTTCTCCTGAAACTCAGAAAAGTTCCCAATACATGTGCATAACAAATATTATCAGCAGACAGATTCAGTTCATGACATCATTCACCTCAATTCCCAGATTTAATTTCAATTATGCATTCAAGTCAACAGTCCCAACCCATTAATCATGCGTATCAACAGTTCATCTAACTTTGCATGACTAATACCACCAACCTTTCATTTTTAACCCCCCCCCCCCCCCCCCATTTATACAAAAATTATCATGCTCATTTTCAGCCAAAGCATTTTAACAGCCGTTAAACACATACCACATGCCAAAAATATCATACCTCTCCTAACCTCACAACCATCATCAAGTAAAAAAAAAAAGAACAAGAAATGGTTACCTTGTCTCCAGCCATTTTGATTGAACTTTATGCAGAAATTTGATCTTAATCCCAAGTAAATGGTGGAGAATAGGAATGGTGGTGGGAGATGATGGTGGGTGATTAAATGAGAGATGTAGAGAAGAGTGAGGGAGAAGGAGAGTGTGGTGGTGGTGTGCGGTGAAGAGGGAAAGAGGGGAAGAGAGGGAGAGAAGAAGAGAAAGGGAGAGAAGAAAGGAGGGGGGAGGTTTTGAGCGCGGCGCTGAGGGAAAGCCTTAGGGTTTACATTTAAAACCCATTTCTACGCTTGAAGCGTGGAGGTCGACGCTTCAAGCGTAGACTTACTGCCCCTGTCTGTCCACATTCCCTTGCTACGCTTCAAGCGTGGGATTCTACGCTAGGAGCGTAGACATTCTGTCTCTGGCTTTTCGAATTCCCTTCCCACGCTTCAAGCGTAGGGTTCTACGCTTGGAGCGTGGGACTACTGTCCTCTCGAGTTTCCTGCGCTGCAAGCGTGGGTTCCCACGCTTGGAGCGCCCAGCTTCTGCTCAAGCATCTTTTCTACGCTCTAAGCGTAGGGTTCTACGCTTGGAGCGTAGACCTTCTGCCCCAATTTTTCTTTCTACGCTTGAAGCGCAGAGTTCTACGCTTCAAGCGTAGACTCACTGGATTTTTCTCCTTCATTCATTTTTTTTTTTTTTTGGTTACCTAAAAAAATGAAAACAAGATACAAATAAAAGGATAGAAATGTTGGGTTGCCTCCCAACTAGCGCGTGTTTAACGTCCCGAGCCTGACGGTTACCTCATTTAAGTTGTAATGGAATGAAGGCGCAAGGCCACAACCTGTTTCATCACTGGTCCTCCATGGAAGAACTTCAACCTAGAGCCATTGACCTTGAAGGGTCTGTCGTCCTCCATGGAAGATATTTCAACAGTACCATATGGAAAGACCTTTTTAATCACAAAAGGTCCTGTCCACCTGGATTTCAACTTCCCTGGAAAAAGTTTTAATCGGGAGTTGTACAACAATACCTGCTGACCAGGTTCAAACTCCTTGTGTATAATTTTGCTATCATGATATTTCTTAGCTTTTTCTTTATAAATTCTGGAGCTTTCAAAAGCTGAATTCCTAAACTCATCAAGCTCTAATAGTTGAAACTTTCGTTTCTCAAGAGCTGCTGTGGCATCAAAGTTTAGGAATTTAATAGCCCAAAAGGCTCTATGTTCAAGCTCCACAGGTAAGTGACAAGCTTTCCCGTACACAAGCTGATAGGGAGACATTCCTATCGGAGTTTTGTATGCAGTTCGGTATGCCCACAGTGCATCATCCAGTCTCTTCGACCAATCCTTTCGGGAAATACTAACAGTCTTTTCCAGGATTCGCTTCAGTTCCCTATTGGAAACTTCCACTTGGCCACTTGTCTGCGGATGATAAGGTGTAGCAACCTTGTGCCTGACACCATATTTTGTTAACAGATTTTCAAACTGTTTATTGCAAAAATGAGAGCCTCCATCACTTATGATTGCTCTCGGCACTCCAAACCTGGTAAAGATATTCTTTCTTAGGAAGTTCACAACCACCTTGGCATCATTAGTAGGAAGAGCTGTTGCCTCAACCCACTTAGAAACGTAGTCCACAGCTACCAAAATGTACTGGTTGGAATAGGAAGATGGGAATGGTCCCATGAAATCAATCCCCCATAAATCAAATAATTCCACCTCCATAATAGTGTTTAGAGGCATTTCATCTTTCCGGGAAATGTTCCCTGTCTTCTGACATCTTTCGCACTTTTCAACATACTCTCTGGCGTCTTTGAAAAGAGTAGGCCAGTAATACCCACTTTGCAATACCTTTTGGGCAGTTCTGTTTCCACCAAAATGGCCACCATAATCAGAATTGTGACAATGCCATAAAATCTCCTTGATTTCCAATTCTGATACACATCTTCTCAAGATTCCATCAGCACATTGGAAATACAGGAATGGATCATCCCATACATACCTCCTAGCATAACTCTTTGCTTTTAATTCTGGCTTCAACCTTCCAGGATAAGGTGCCATTTTCATTAGATACTCTTCACTAAGTTCAAATTTTTCTTTTGGAAGAGTAGCTGGCTCCTTCTCATCATCAGTTGGTTTCAATATTTCAGGAGATTTTTCCTTTTCTTTTTCAGATTTCTCCTCTTGTTCAATCTTCTTTTCCTCTTCAATAGGTTTTGGTGGTGATGATACCACTTTCCCACTTCTAGTTGTAACTGCCAGACAATCTTCCTTGGGGTTAGTAGTAGTGTTACCAGGAAAGGTACCTGGAGCTCTATCAGATAACTGTTGGGCAAGTTGACCAATCTGATATTCCAGGTTCTTGATTGAAGCTTTTGTATTTCTGGAATCAGCTCTGCTTTCTTCAATGAAAGCATTGGTACTTCTTTGATTAGCCTTACTTTCCTCCATGAAAGCGTTAGTACTTTGTGCTAATGTTCCTACTAAACGCTCCAGGTCAGAAGGCTCCTTTTTTGGAATAGGTGGTGGTTTTAGATAGTTGTCTGATGTCATATCTAAACCAGTACCTTGATAACTTTTCCTTTGGTAATTATTACCACCAGCAGAATTATTTTGATTTCTTGAGAAATTTTGCTGATTAGGGCGCTGATCATACCAAATACCATTTACCTGAAATTGTTGAGTAGAATCTGAAGACATCAATGTAGGACAAGCATTGGTGTCATGATCTTCATGACAATATTCACAATCAAGAACAACTGCACTTGCTTGAACTTTAGAAAGCTGCATCCTTTCAAACTTTGCATGCAGATTGGACATTTGTTGTGATAACAACTTTTGTTCTGCCAGCATTGCACTATTATCATTGATTGGCACTGCTTCCCTTTTTCCTGTCCTTATAGATGTTTCATTCTCATTCTTAGCTAACTTGTCAATCAGATGATATGACTCTGAAGCTAGCTTATCACCCAAAGAACCGCCTGCTGCAGTATTAGAAAAACACTCCCCGGCAACGGCGCCAAAAACTTGACGTGAATCGGCAAGTGTACCGAATCGCGCAAGTAATACAATGATAAGTCAAAGTTCGTATCCACAGAGAGTGTGTCTAAATCAATTAAACTCTTCTTTTTAAGATTAAATCTTCCAAGATGTTTTTGACACGAATGTCAGGATTGTGTGGGAATTTGATTTGTAAAATAAAAAGACTTGTTTTTGTTCTTTTTGAAAAATAAAGAAATAAAATAAGGGTTTGAATATGTGAGAAAAACGCTGCAGTTAGAGAACACTCACCAATGATCCCCACCTTTTACTCTGGATTAAGTTAAACATTAATATATAAATCGTGAAATTAGATAATTATCAGATAAAGGTATCAATAGTTAATTCTCAATCCCTTGAGGAATTAACCCTTTAATCTCATATAGAACCCTAATTCCTTGAGGTGCCCTATATGAGATCAAGCATAAAGATCGATAATTAAAACATCTACAATATGAATCATGTCTATGTCTAGATCATGTTCATACCGTCGTTCTATCCCCTTTCTGGATTAAAGACCTCAGATCCCTCTTGTTGGCCCTAATCCTCAGATTTATTATTACTTACTAGATTGATCGGATCTAATAACAATAATAACAATACGATCAGAATAGAACGAAATTCAAAAGATAAATATATCAATAAAAACTCAATCCATTGTACCAGGGGTTCACAAGGGTTCGTGACCCTAATTACAGCAAAGAGGTTCTAGCTAACCATTATCATGGCTAGAATCCAATATTCAAATGAAAATATAAACTAAAAGAACTACAGAAAGGTAGAAGAAGAGATCTCTCTCCAGAGCTTCCGCCTCCGAATGACCTCAGTTGTTCAGAATATGAAAAATAATGCCTCCTAGGGTTGCCTTATGCCCTTTTTATAACTTGAGAATCCTCCTTTTCTCGCAACTGACAGCTGTCCATCTCAACCCTACGCTTGGAGCGCAGGATCCACGCTCCAAGCGTGGAGCTTCTGCCTTTTTTGTCTTTTCCACGCTTCAAGCGTGGAGTTCTACGCTTGAAGCGTGGGCTTACTGTCTTGAAGTCTTTTCCCACGCTTCAAGCGTGGGTTCCTACGCTTGGAGCGTGGAGCTTCTGTCTGATTTTTCTTCCAGCTCCTTTATTTGTCATTTTTCTCCTGTAAACATGAAGAATCTGAGTGAGAGAATGTCTGACAATTTTTATTCAATAATTTCACCACATATACACTTTTATACACAGTTTTAGATCTGATTTCCTGCTTTTTGATCTATAAAAGTATATATGCTGGGAGCATATCAGGGGTGGAGACTCCTTGAGGACCCCTTGTCTTACTGAGATTTCTTGTTAGAGATCTCACCCCACGTTTGGGGACGCTTATTTCAGGATCAGGTAATGTTGAGGGCTCAGGCGGCAGGAGGCCCGAGCTGAGTTGATATGATGATATGCTGACTGCTGTTATGTTTTCCGCTTTATTTATGTTATCATGTTGAGACTGTTTGTGGGCATTGTTGCCTTATTTGGTGAGCATGGGGATTGTCCATGCCACATGGTTTGACTATTGTCTTTTAATTCGCTGTTGTAATTAAAGTATCAGGATTTTGACCCAGGCTGCATGTTGTAGTCCTGTGGTTTTAGATACTCACATTATATTTATGTACGAGGTATTCAGCTAGTTGTCTTGCAATTTACATACAGGCAGTATTTTATGAAATTGATTAAGTAATCAAGTTGGTTAAGTTTAATGACGTCATAATTGAATTAAAGAAAAAGTTATTCCGCATTTTAATTAAGTGTGGCTTAATACGATAGTATGTTAACAATCCGGGTTAACACGGGCTGTTACATTTTATGGTATCAGAGCACTTTCTAGGGAAAAGCCTGTATGTATTGCAATAACTTAGGATGTGTCATTGCGTGTCTACTTTGCGTTCTCTCTGATTGGTGTGTGTTATGATAATGCATATGTGACCACATGGCGTGGGCCTGATCAACTCATTCTTTGTGTAACTTGTGCAGAGTCATGGTGCCACCAAGGAGGAACACGAGTACGAGCGAGGATCAATCGGATCCTATCCTGGCTGCATTGGCTGAGATGCAGGCGGCCCGACTAGCCGACCAGGAAGCCACGAGGCTGGCGAACCGGGCGATGCTGGACGCTATTCGAGATGCGAACCGGCAAACCACGGCAGAGGTTCTGGAGGAGAACCGGATGGCCAACATGACTATGATGAGGGTCATGTTGGAGGAGTTGAGGGCTGGTCCTGCTGCTGGCCAGTGACCTCCACCACCTCCACCGCCGCCACCGCCTCCACCTCCGCCTAGTCAACAGGAGGACACCCAGAGCCAGATGGGTGAGGGCAGTCACTTGACGGGGGCCATGCAGACCATCCCCGTCTTTGCTGAGGATCGTGACGAGATCGATCGCCGGCTGAATGCTTTCCGCAAGCATAAGCCACCTACTTTCGACGGGTCGTATGATCCCATTGCTGCTGCTAGATGGCTTCAGGCGTTGGACAAGATTTTCCGGATCATGCAGTGCACCGATCCGCAGAAGCTGTTGTTCGCCACGTACATGCTGGAGGGCGAGGCCCATGAGTGGTGGACCAATCTTTCTCATGTCTACGAGATGCAGGGCCATGTGATGACGTGGCCATTCTTCGAGGAGAGCTTTCTGGGTCAGTACTTTCCATATGACTCTCAGGAGAGGAAGCAGGGAGAGTTTGACCGGTTGGTTCAGGGCTCGTTGTCTATCGACGAGTACCTGGCCAAGTTTAATGAGCTGGTCAAGTTCTCTCATTTTCGCATGGCGAGACCGACTCCCGTTTTTCTTGCGGCTAAGTTCCGGAGGGGACTTAATGAGGACATTGCTGGACATCTTGCTGGTTCCGCTTCGAGAGACTTCGGGGCGTTGGTACAGCAGTGTCGCGACATTGAGGACTACTGCCATGCGAGTCAGGCCAAGAAGGCCAAGGTTGAGGTGCCACAGGGTACCGGCGGTTCTGCTACCTGGAAGAACCGAAATTTTGCAAACAAGGTCAAGGGCAAACAGTTGGCGGCTAAGCAAGCGCCAAATCAGTTTAGAAAGACTGCTACTCAGGGGAACGCAGCTAGACCTCCTGCTCCCAGATGCTCTGGATGCGGGAAGTCGCACTTTGGGCCGTGCTCTACCGGTCAGCTGATTTGTTTCCAGTGTGGCAAGGAGGGCCACTATTCCAGAGATTGCCCGACGGCTAGAGTTGCTGCAGTGCAGGCTGTGCCATTGCAGATGGTTCCTACTGGGGCACCAGCCGTGCCACCTACTACGGGACGTGTTTACACACTTGATCGTCAGCAGTCGGACAGAGCTCCGAACCTGGTCAGAGGTACTGTTACCATTGGTGGTTCAGCTATTGATGTGTTGTTTGATTCCGGGGCAACGCACTCTTTTGTTGCTACCCCTATTGCTGTGGGGCTTGAGTTGCCCAGTGATGTGCTTTCTCCACCGATGCGGGTGACCACCGCCACCGGAGAAAAATGTTTGACCTCCACTGTTCATCGCGATGTAGCGTTTTAGTGGGATGGCCGTGACTTCTCGATAGATCTGATAGGATTGCCGATGGCCAACCTTGAGATTATTCTGGGCATGGATTTGTTGTCCAGAAACTGTGCAATGATTGATTGCTGTGCCAAGAAAGTGGTGATGTCTCCGGGTGGGTCCACAGCCAGTTCCTCACCGTTCATTTCAGTCCTGCAGGCGAGGAGGGCCTTGAGAGCAGGGGCATTTGGCTATGTCATGTTGGGAGGTTTGGTGAGTGGGACACAGGAGGATATCACTGGCATTCCTGTGGTGAGGGAATTCCTCGAGGTGTTTCCTGAGGAGATTCCTGAGTTTCCACCGCAGAGGGAGATAGAGTTCTCCATTGATTTATTGCCTGGTGTGGGGCCTATATCGTTGGCTCCATACCGGATGTCGCCACCAGAGTTGGCGGAGCTGAAGAAGCATATTGAGGAGCTTTCAGCGAAAGATTTTATTCGGCCGAGTGTGTCTCCCTGGGGAGCACCGGTCATTTTTGTGAAAAAGAAAGATGGGACCATGCGGTTGTGCACCGACTACAGACAGTTGAACAAGGTGACAATCAAGAACAAGTATCCTCTTCCACGCATTAATGATTTGCTGGATCAGCTCAGGGGTGCTTGTGTGTATTCCAAGATTGATCTCCGGTCCGGTTACCATCAGATACGGGTAAAGCCGGAGGATGTCCCAAAGACAGCGTTTCGCTCGAGGTACGGGCACTACGAGTACTTGGTGATCCCGTTTGGACTCACCAATGCACCCGCAGTGTTCATGGACTACATGAACAGGATCTTCCAGCCGTACCTGGATCAGTTTGTGATCGTCTTCATTGACGACATCTTAATCTACTCCAAGACGGAGGAGGAGAATGTTGAGCACTTGAAGATTGTTTTATAAGTGCTGAAAGAGAAAAAGCTATATGCTAAGCCGTCGAAATGTGAGTTTTGGCTCAGGGCGGTGAAATTTCTGGGTCATGTGATTTCCGCTGATGGAATTGCGGTTGATCCTAACAAGATTGAGGCCGTGATGGATTGGGAGAGGCCCAAGACGGTTACAGAAGTGAGAAGCTTCTTGGGTTTGGCAGGGTACTATAGGAGGTTCATAGAGGGATTCTCCAAGATGGTGCTACCGATGACTCGCCTTACCCGAAAGGAGACTCCATTCGTGTGGACACATGAGTGTGAGGAGTGTTTCCAGGAGTTGAAGGAGAGACTGACTACTGCTCCAGTGTTAGTTCTTCCTGATCCTGCGGAACAGTTTGAGTTGTACTGCGATGCATCTGGTAAAGGACTAGGCTGCGTGCTGATGCAGAAAGGGAAAGTTGTTGCCTATGCTTCAAGACAGTTGAAACCTCATGAGGAGAACTACCCGACTCACGACTTGGAGTTGGCGGCCATTGTTTTTGCTTTCAAGATTTGGAGGCATTACTTGTTTGGCATGAAGTTTGCTGTATTCAGTGATCATAAGAGCCTGAAGTATCTGTTTGACCAGAAGGAGTTGAACATGAGACAGCGTAGATGGATGGAGTTCTTGAAGGACTACGACTTTGAGTTGAGGTACCATCCTGGCAAGGCCAATGTGGTAGCCGATGCTTTGAGTCGGAAATCCGTGAGCTTATCCAGCTTAATGATGAACGACTACGAGGTGATCAAGAAGTTCAGAGACTTGAGAGTGAACTCCTTGTTTGGGGGCGCGCTGCTCGAAATGGAAACAGCGGAAGTGATTAATGAGCAGATGGAAAAGATCAAAGAGGCGCAAGTGCAAAGAGAGTGCCTCGATTATGTGAAGAACCAGGACGGTGTGACTTGGAACGAGGATGGATTGCTGCTGTTCCAGAAGAGGATTGTTATTCCTCGAGGGCCATTGACCGAAGAGGTTATGGCAGAGGCTCATAAGGGCCGGTTCACTATCCACCCTGGTGCTACAAAAATGTACCAGGACTTAAAAAGGAATTTTTGGTGGCCGGGCATGAAGAAGGACATAGCGGTCTACGTGTCCAGGTGTTTGATATGTCAGAAAGTGAAGATCGAGCACCAGAAACCGTCTGGTAAACTTCAACCTCTGGAGATTCCACAGTGGAAGTGGGAGAGTATTTCCATGGACTTCGTGGTGGGATTGCCTAAAACTCAGGCTGGTTGTGACTCTATTTGGGTCATAGTGGACAGATTGACCAAGTCTGCCCATTTTCTTCCAGTGAAGGTGAGCTTCACTACAGAGCAGTTGGCCAAGCTTTATGTCCGCGAGATTGTGAGGCTTCACGGGGTGCCCGAGAGTATCATCAGTGATAGGGACCCGAAGTTCACATCTCGGTTCTGGGAGGCGCTGCAGGAGGCTTTTGGTACGCAGTTGAGATTGAGTACCGCCTATCACCCTCAGACTGACGGGCAGACTGAGCGGACCATCCATACATTGGAGGACATGTTGAGAGCTTGCACGTTGGAGCAGGGTTCTGCACGGGATAGGTATCTTCCGTTGGTAGAATTCTCGTACAACAACAGTTTTCATGCTAGTCTGGGCATGGCACCCTATGAGGCGCTGTATGGTAGGAGATGTCGGACTCCTACTTGCTGGTCTGAGGTTGGAGATAAAGAGCTATTTGGCTTGGACTTTGTCCAAGATACTACCCTGCAGATCCAGATGATCAGGGAAAAGTTGAAGCAGGCGCAGAATCGCCAGAAGAGCTACTACGATGTCAAGCATCGTCCACTGGAGTTCAGTGAGGGTGAGCACGTGTTTGTGAAACTTTCACCTGTCACCGGTGTTGGACGGGCACTCGGAGTGAGGAAGTTGAGCCCGCGATTCATTGGGCCCTACCAGATCCTTGGTAGAGTAGGACCAGTTGCCTATCGACTTGCCTTACCTCCGAACCTAGCCAACATCCACGACGTGTTTCACGTGTCTCAGCTTCGGAAGTACATAGCAGATCCTTCGCACGTGGTGCAGCCGGATGATGTGGAGGTTCGGGAAAACCTAAAGACTCCCGTCGGACCACTCAAGATTCTCGATCGAGGCGAGAAACAGCTTAGGAGCAAGATCATTCCGATGGTCAAGGTGCAGTGGACTGGGCGTAGTCCCGAGGAGTGCACGTGGGAGCGAGAGGATGAGCTTCTCCGACAGTATCCCGACTTTCGAGACAGGTATGTTTCTGATTTTGAGGACAAAATCCTTAAAAAGGTGGGGTGAATGTAAGAACCCGCACCGCTAATTAAGGTAATTAGTAAATTAATTATGATAATTAGGAAATAATTCCATAACTGACCCTAATAATTATTAATGGGCTTAGATAATTATACTGAGTGAGTAAAAATGCTGAAAGTCGCTTTTCGGAAGAAAAGCGCAGATACCGGTTCTGCTACTCGGTATAAATGCGTACCGGAAAAGTATCCCGGAAAATTATAATGAATGCATGATAATTACTAGAATATTATGTAGGACTTGTAAAATAAGTTTCAAGTCAAAATAACGTAATCTGATGCCAGAACTGATACTGGCTATGGAAAAGCGCGTACCGGAAAGGTGCTCCGAAAAATAAAATAAAAATATGACAAATCTTAGAAAAATGCGTAGGTATAGATTCCAAAGTTTGAGATCAAGATCTTTTACTTTGCTATTAAGGCTAATATTGCGCGTGTGTGGCCTTGTGCCTATAAATAGACCCATTTGGCACAAAACCCTAGACATTCTAAAATTTCCTACGTAGGGTGGCTGCTGCCTTGTGTGGAAAAACACTGTTCATGGCTTCTCTTCTCTTTTCTTGAGGTTGAAGCCATTCCCTTCACATTTCTCCTCTTGTAAACACTTGTGAGTGGCTTTGTGAGTATGAGTGGTGGTTTCTTCTGAATGTTGAGTTGCTGGTTGTGAGGTTTTTGGTTCAGAGTTTGAGACTTGGGAGGAGAGCCATCTTGTTCTTGAGTGGTGAAGCCTCAAGAAGCTTTCTTTGTGAAGAAAGGTCCTTACTTGGGTGACATTTTCGTGCACCCTTGAAGTCTGTACATTGGAGCTGACTTGTGAGCTCCAAGAGCACCATTGTTGGCTGCTCAAAGCTTGGGGTAAGTTTCCTACACCTTTGATCTTAGGTTTAATGCTTAAAGTTGGTGTCTTGGCATGTAAAAGGTTAAAATGAAATAACCAACACCTAAGTGAACTTGTATATGCTTAAAGATGCATGCTTTAACGTGTACATGTGTTAAAAGTTGGATCTTTGGGTTGGATATTCACGAAATGCAGAAACTGCATTCTGTCGTGAGATATCCGGATATTTGTCGAACAGATATCCGGATATCAGTATCCGGATATGGTATCCGGATATTGATATCCGGATATGGGATCTGGGTATCCGGATATGGCATATCCGGATATGTCCAGTGTGATATCCGGATATGGCATATCCGGATATGTCCCTTCTGATATCCGGATATCCTGGGTTTTCACAGAACAGTAGCCGTGCTGTGTGAACAGTAAGCTATTGGGTGTGTGTGGACCCAAGATTAAGGAAGTTGAACTTCTGTAATAAATGAACTAAGTCAGAATCATATGATTAAGGGCTTATGGCTTTGTTGGAAGCCTTAAGACGTAAAACGTTAAGGAAAGGCGTAGTCTTTAAGTTATATGCTTGTGTTGCATAAATGTTGATGTATTATTGGTCCATATCAGATTGTGATACTGCTGTTTTTGGACTTGAGAGTGGTTGGACTCTTGGCTTGGATAGCTAGCTTGCAAGGTAAGCTTTCGTGTCCTCGGTTTAGCCATTTTGTTGTTCCACCATGTCCCATGGGGATGGGTTTATGCATGCTGTGTTACATGCTTTAATATTTTGGAAATGCTGTTGAGCTATTTATATGCAATGTGCTTTTATGAGATGCATGTGGTGTCCACCTATACGATAAGCCTGAGTATGTAGTACATACAAGATGGTGAGGCTGTAGGTGAGGTGCAGGTAGCGTCCATGTACTCATGTAGGTATAGACGTATTCCTACATTTCTCTAGCCAGTAGATTTGATAAACACACATGGCATGATTAATTGCTGCATCGCATGATTTTGGAACTTATATTGTAAATACTATTTTTGAACTTATATTACACATGTAAGTGAGCTTGGGGTGGAGACTCCTTGAGGACCCCTTGTCTTACTGAGATTTCTTGTTAGAGATCTCACCCCACGTTTGGGGACGCTTATTTCAGGATCAGGTAATGTTGAGGGCTCAGGCGGCAGGAGGCCCGAGCTGAGTTGATATGATGATATGCTGACTGCTGTTATGTTTTCCGCTTTATTTATGTTATCATGTTGAGACTGTTTGTGGGCATTGTTGCCTTATTTGGTGAGCATGGGGATTGTCCATGCCACATGGTTTGACTATTGTCTTTTAATTCGCTGTTGTAATTAAAGTATCAGGATTTTGACCCAGGCTGCATGTTGTAGTCCTGTGGTTTTAGATACTCACATTATATTTATGTACGAGGTATTCAGCTAGTTGTCTTGCAATTTACATACAGGCAGTATTTTATGAAATTGATTAAGTAATCAAGTTGGTTAAGTTTAATGACGTCATAATTGAATTAAAGAAAAAGTTATTCCGCATTTTAATTAAGCGTGGCTTAATACGATAGTATGTTAACAATCCGGGTTAACACGGGCTGTTACACAATCAGACCTAAGTCGTATGCCCAAAGCCTCTTAATGACTATCATGAGGCCAGGTTATCAAAGAATCGGCCAGGTTATCGTCTGTGGGGACATAATCCATTTTTACATCATTCCTATCAATGATTTCTCTAACCAAATGATATCTGCGGAGCACGTGTTTAGATCTTTGATGAGACCTAGGTTCCTTTGACTGCGCAATGGCTCCTGTGGTGTCGCAAAGCAACTGTATGGGCTCATCCACGCTTGGAACCACCCTAAGTTCATTTATGAACTTCTTGATCCACACTGCCTCCTTAGCTGCTTCTGAAGCAGCTATGTATTCAGCCTCTGTCGTTGAATCTGTTGTTGTCTCCTGCTTGGAACTTTTCCAAGACACTGCCCCACCATTTAAAGTGAATACGAATCCTAACTGTGACTTGCAGTCATCTTTGTCACTCTGAAAGTTGGCATCAGTGAACCCTTTCATTGTTAACTCATTAACCCCACCATAGACCAGAAACGCATCCTTAGTTCTTCTTAAGTATTTAAGGATGGTTTTGACTGCCGTCCAGTGACCCTCTCCAGGGTCTGACTGGTATCTGGTCGTAATGCTTAAAGCATATGAGACATCTGGTCTCGTACATATCATGGCATACATGATGGATCCAATAGCCGAAGCGTATGGAATTCCACTCATGCGATCCTTCTCAGGCTGTGACTTAGGACACATAGCCCTTGATAGGTGTACCCCATGACTGACAGGAAGAAAACCCCTTTCCGACCCTTCCATGCTAAACCTCTTTAGCATCTTGTCAACGTACGTGGATTGAGATAAACCCAGCAGCCTCTTGGATCTATATCTATAGATCTTTATACCAAGTATAAAGGCTGCCTCTCCCAAATCCTTCATGGTAAAGTTTTCTGAAAGCCACTCTTTCGTTATTTTTAATGTGAGGATGTCATTTCCTATTAGCAATATGTCATCTACATAGAGCACTAGGAAGACGACATTACTCCCACTAACCTTTTTGTAAACACAAGGCTCATCCTCGTTCTTGATAAAACCGTTACTCTTAACGACTTCATCAAAACGTATATTCCAACTCCTTGATGCTTGCTTTAGCCCATACATTGACCTTTGTAGTTTGCATACCATATGCTCCTGATCTTTGATTTCAAAGCCTTCAGGTTGTGTCATGTACACTTCCTCCTTCAAGAACCCATTCAAGAAGGCGGTCTTGACATCCATTTGCCAAATTTCATAGTCGTGGTATGCTGCTATTGCAAGCATGATCCTAACGGATTTGATCATGGCAACTGGTGAGAAAGTTTCATCATAGTCAACTCCTTGTCTTTGACGATACCCTTTCGCCACTAACCTAGCTTTGTAGGTCTGAACGTTGCCATCTGCATCAGTCTTTCTTTTAAAGACCCATTTATTACCGATAGGAACTATTCCTTGCGGTTTAGGAACCAAGGTCCATACCTTGTTCTGATACATCGAATCCATTTCAGATTCCATGGCTTCAAGCCATCTTGAGGAGTCAACATCTTTGACCGCCTCCTCGTAGTTACTTGGTTCATCATCCTCAACAGTTTGCTGATTCTCAATCACAAACCCGTACCTCTCAGGTGGATGGATGACCCTCGTAGATCTATGGAGTTGTGTGTTTACTTCTCCATTTGAGAACGTCGCCAGCGGAGCAGACTCGGGTTCCTCAATCTGTTCTTGTGGATCTTGCACTTCTTCAAGATCAATCTTACTCCCACTGCCTCCTTGAGAGATCAAATCCTTCTCAAGGAACTCAGCATTCTTTGTCACAAACACTTTGTGTTCTTCCATAGAGTAGAAGTAGTATTCCTTAGTACCTTTAGGATACCCCACAAATAGACATTTAGTACTCTTAGCACTAAGCTTGTCTGATGTCAACGCTTTGACATAAGCTGGCGATCCCCATACCCTGAGGTAACTCAGGTTGGGTCTTTTACCACTCCATATCTCATATGGTGTGGTCTGAACAGGTTTAGACGGTACCCTATTTAGAAGGTATGCCGCTGTGTCTAAGGCATATCCCCAAAACGATTTTGGAAGTTGAGTCTCACTCATCATAGACCTAACCATGTCTAACAAGGTCTTGTTTCTCCTTACGGAGACACCGATTTGGTGTGGTGTGTAAGGAGCGGTAAGTTGTGAGAGAATTCCATTTTCTCTCAGATAATCCTGAAACTCGTGGCTCAAATATTCACCACCACGATCTGATCATAATGTCTTAATCATCTTGCCACGCTGTTTCTCCACTTCATTCCTAAACTCTTTGAACTTTTCAAAAGCTTCAGATTTATATCTCATTAGGTATATATACCCAAATCTTGATTTGTCATCTGTAAAGGTAATGAAATAAGAATATCCACCTCTAGCCTCAATAGACATTGGGCCACATACATCAGTATGAATGAGTTCTAATAACTCACTAGCCCAATGACTCTCAAGCCCTTTGGGCTTTTGTCGAATCATTTTCCCAGCTAGACAAGATTCACACTGTCCATAGGATTCCAAATCCATGGAGTCCAGGTATCTATCTCTATGCATCCTAGACAATCTTGTTTCATTTATGTGCCCTAGTCTACAGTGCCAAAGATAAGATTGGTTATCCGTCCTAGGTCGTTTCACATCTATATTGAGCACTTCATTTCCCATTTCCAACACATACAATCCATTTATTAAAGAAGCAGTACCGTAAACCATATCATTCAAAATGATAGAAAAAGTATCATCCCTAATACTGAAAGTATAACCATCTTGTTCTAAACAAGAAATTGAAATAATGTTTCTAGAAATATGCGGAACATAAAGACAATTATTCAAATGCAATAAAAGGCTCGTAGGCAAAATAAGGTCAGCATCTCCAACTGAATGAGCAGCAACCCTTGCTCCATTACGAACGCGGAGATCCACCTCGTTTCTATCCAATCTCCTTGGGCTCCTAAGTACCTGCAACATATTGCAGATATGAGAACCACATCCGGTATCTAATACCCATGAGGTTGGATTAGCATAAGAATAATTTATCTCAATCATGAAAATACCTGAGGCAGAAGCATCACCATGCTTCTTGTCCTTCACATTGTTGAGGTAGTCTGGACAATTCCTCTTCCAGTGGCCTTTCTTGCCACAATGGAAGCACTCAGCATCACCCTTGTCCTTAGGTGCCTTCTTACCCTTCTTCTTGCCCTTCTTCTTCTTGGATTTTCCTTTGGGCTTAAGGGGGTCACCTTTTGCAGGCTCCTTAACTTTTCCTTTGGCCTTGCTATGCCCACCAATCAAAAGATCCTGTGTCCTATCCTTCTTGATAGACACTTCAGCTATTGTTAACATGCTTAACAACTCAGGCAAGTTCACTTGCATCCCATGCATATTGTAATTCATGATGAATTGACTGAAGGAAGGTGGAAGTGAGGTGAGGACTAAGTCATTACTTAGCTCGGCATCCATGATGAAGCCTAGGTTTCCTAGCTTCTCAATCAGCCCGATCATCTTGAGAACATGGCTGCCAACAGACATCCTCTCAGTCATCCTACAAGAGAACAGTTCTCTTGAGGCCTCATACCTCTCATGCCTGCCTTTAATATCATACAACTCCTTGAGATGTACGATAACAGAGGGAGCATCCATATGTTCATGCTGCTTTTGCAGTTCAGG
This sequence comes from Gastrolobium villosum, assembly GCA_032173675.1. Classification (NCBI taxonomy): domain Eukaryota; kingdom Viridiplantae; phylum Streptophyta; class Magnoliopsida; order Fabales; family Fabaceae; genus Gastrolobium; species Gastrolobium villosum. The sequence goes on along the minus strand of JAVKPL010012323.1, from coordinate 40,080 downwards.
CGACATGGATGCCAACATGATGCATATTGCCATCACATTGTCATCCAAGTGCTGTTGCTGGGTTACGAAATCAAATTCCGCAAACCCTTCTTCCTCTTCCCGTGGAGCTTCGGGTATTACAGCATCTAAAACGTAGGCAATCTTTTCGGCCCTTAGAACAATTATTAGGTTCCGATACCAGTCCATAAAATTTGAACCGGTCAGTTTATTCGTGTCGAGTATTGAACGCAGTGACAGTGGATTAGTCATACTATAAGCTGAAAAGGATGTAAAGATAGTTTTAGTTAATATACAGTTATGTAGTTAAAAGCAAATTATTAAAGACTTGAAATAATTTGCCCCTCCCACTATTTTATCTAAGTCAATGACCTTTCCTTTTGACTTAGGGTTAATCTACTTTAGATTTTACCTTAGTGGGATTAAGAGTGCGATTATTTATTTTAATCTCCGTCTGAGACCGCAAGATTAATTTAAATAATGGGTTGATCTTTATCAACAGTTTCTCATACCCTCTCTTAACATTAGGTTGACAACTCTTTGTCACTTAGTGGTGCATCTCATGCAACCAACCTAGCACCATTACCCTAAGCACATAAGCCCGGCTGTGCCTGCAACTTATGTCTTAGTTAAGCATTAAACCAGCACCCTAAGTGTCTTACACTTCAAACACTACTCTAGCTCAACGAAACAGGGGGTCCCAACTGAGTTGTGGAGCACCACTATGTAGAAGAGTTTTGAGTAGCATTGGTGGTGGGAGGTAATCATATGCTTAATTATTTATTCCTTTTAAGGGTTCCTTTTATTTTAGGGTTAATTAGGTCCCATCAAACGCATATTGTAAGTTATCATGCTAGTCATTACCTATGTCAAACATCTATCGGTATACACTAGTCGCTATTGGACAAACATAATAACCATACAAAACGCGGTTTGCCCAATTCATGCATGCTAGACGTTCTAATCATACATGCATATAAACAGTTTATATTGAGATAGCCATGGTGCTCGCGCTTTTGTCCTTTTTGCTTCTTTAAGCAACGGCCGCTTGTCGTCTATACGCCACTAGCCTATTTCTCTAATTACAAATAATTAAAGAAACTCCATAACATCTTTGGAGGGACAAAATTACAAAATTTAAATTACAAATACACTTGTAAATTAAAAGGCGCGATTACACATTAATTTAAAATTCAAAATTCAAATCCGGGCACCATGACCATCCCCTTCCTGTTTGTACCTGAAAAGTTCAAAACTTGCAAACACAAACGTTATATTATCACATAACATTTTCACATGTATTTTGACATTTAACATTTAAACATCAAAATAACATCAAGATTCATAATCTTAAATTTCTCATTGGCCGAATTTAAAAACAATTTTAATTCAAATTTTGTTAATTCTTTCTCAAAGAAAACAAAATTAAACCATGCATGTAGCCATAAATTCCTTCATGGCCGAATCATATAGGTGACTATATGATAAATTTTGTCACAAAATTTCATGCATATAAACATGACACAATTCATGGAGAAAAATAAGAAATCATTCAAGGTACTCTTAGTACCCTCCATGGCCGAATCTACCCTTTCAAAAAGGGTGTTCCTTTTAAGACTTTCATAAAGAAAAAGAAACTAAACCATGATGCATAATGTTTTATGAACACAGAATCAAATTTACATGTTCATAAAAACAAAAACTTTAACACTTTAAAGGATTTGTGATTCAAAATCCATATGCAGAATTTAAACTTTAACCCTTTAAAGATTTTTGACCGTGAAAAACTCCTTTCACAAACAAGGTACCATCACCCGTCGATGGTAAAGCAACCGGGCTCTGATACCACTTGAAAGTAAACTGGCCTTTGAAGGCCGATGCATGTAAGGTGTAAAACAAAAATTTTACTGCGAAACATACATGCACACATAGGTTCATGCTTTAAGACAGCATGATGTTACCTTGTTTTTGGCCTGATCAGTCAGGGAGATCAGATGTCAGGCTTGAAGGGTTCAAACCCTCTAATGGTGATCCACACCACCGTTCGTCAATGATGCAAGAACCCTTTCTTGAAAGTCACCAGATGAACACCACAGTGAGGCTTGCTATGCGCACAAGTGGTGAGGGTGGAGGCTAGGTATTCTGTTTGGAAAAGTGTAGTGAACTACCCTACAGAATGGTGCATCAGATGAAGGAGAGTTGGCTAGGTTTTCTTGACAAAACCTTTAGGTGCCTTCTTACCCTTCTTCTTGCCCTTCTTCTTCTTGGATTTTCCTTTGGGCTTAAGGGGGTCACCTTTTGCAGGCTCCTTACCTTTTCCCTTGGCCTTGCTAGGCCCACCAATCAAAAGAGCCTGTGTCATATCCTTCTTGATAGACACTTCAGCTATTGTTAACATGCTTAACAACTCAGGCAAGCTCACTTGCATCCCATGCATATTGTAATTCATGATGAATTGACTGAAGGAAGGTGGAAGTGAGGTGAGGACTAAGTCATTACTTAGCTCGGCATCCATGATGAAGCCTAGGTTTCCTAGCTTCTCAATCAGCCCGATCATCTTGAGAACATGGCTGCCAACAGACATCCTCTCAGTCATCCTACAAGAGAACAGTTCTCTTGAGGCCTCATACCTCTCATGCCTGCCTTTAATATCATACAACTCCTTGAGATGTACGATAATAGAGGGAGCATCCATATGCTCATGCTGCTTTTGCAGTTCAGGCGACATGGATGCCAACATGATGCATACTGCCATCACATTGTCATCCAAGTGCTGTTGTTGGGTTACGAAATCAAATTCCGCAAACCCTTCTTCCCCTTCCCGTGGAGCTACGGGTATTACAGCATCTAAAACGTAGGCAATCTTTTCGGCCCTTAGAACAATTATTAGGTTCCGATACCAGTCCATAAAATTTGAACCGGTCAGTTTATTCGTGTCGAGTATTGAATGCAGTGACAGTGGATTAGTCATACTATAAGCTGAAAAGGATGTAAAGATAGTTTTAGTTAATATACAGTTATGTAGTTAAAAGCAAATTATTAAAGACTTGAAATAATTTGCCCCTCCCATTATTTTATCTAAGTCAATGACCTTTCCTTTTGACTTAGGGTTAATCTACTTTAGATTTTACCTTAGTGGGATTAAGAGTGCGATTATTTATTTTAATCTCCGTCTGAGACCGCAAGATTAATTTAAATAATGGGTTGATCTTTATCAACAGTTTCTCATACCCTCTCTTAACATTAGGTTGACAACTCTTTGTCACTTAGTGGTGCATCTCATGCAACCAACCTAGCACCATTACCCTAAGCACATAAGCCCGGCTGTGCCTGCAACTTATGTCTTAGTTAAGCATTAAACCAGCACCCTAAGTGTCTTACACTTCAAACACTACTCTAGCTCAACGAAACAGGGGGTCCCAACTGAGTTGTGGAGCACCACTATGTAGAAGAGTTTTGAGTAGCATTGGTGGTGGGAGGTAATCATATGCTTAATTATTTATTCCTTTTAAGGGTTCCTTTTATTTTAGGGTTAATTAGGTCCCATCAAACGCATATTGTAAGTTATCATGCTAGTCATTACCTATGTCAAACATCTATCGGTATACACTAGTCACTATTGGACAAACATAATAACCAAACAAAACGCGGTTTGCCCAATTCATGCATGCTAGACGTTCTAATCATACATGCATATAAACAGTTTATATTGAGATAGCCATGGTGCTCGCGCTTTTGTCCATTTTGCTTCTTTAAGCAACGGTCGCTTGTCGTCTATACGCCACTAGCCTATTTCTCTAATTACACATAATTAAAGAAACTCCAAAACATCTTTGGAGGGACAAAATTTAAATTACAAATACACTTGTAAATTAAAGGGCGCGATTACACATTAATTTAAAATTCAAAAAATTCAAATCCGGGCACCATGACCATCCCCTTCCTGTTTGTACCTGAAAAGTTCAAAACTTGCAAACACAGACATTATATCATCACATAATATTTTCACATATATTTTGACATTTAATATTTAAACATCAAAATAACATCAAGATTCATAATCTTAAATTTCTCAATTGGCCGAAATTAAAAACAATTTTAATTCAAATTTTGTTAATTCTTTCTCAAAGAAAACAAAATTAAACCATGCATGTAGCCATAAACTCCTTCATGGCCGAATCATATAGGTGACTATATGATAAATTTTGTCACAAAATTTCATGCATATAAACATGACACAATTCATGGAGAAAAATAAGAAATCACTCAAGGTACTCTTAGTACCCTCCATGGCCGAATCTACCCTTTCAAAAAGGGTGTTCCTTTTAAAACTTTCATAAAGAAAAAGAAACTAAACCATGATGCATAATGTTTTATGAACACAGAAACAAATTTACATGTTCATAAAAACAAAAACTTTAACACTTTAAAGGATTTGTGATTAAAAATCCATATGCAGAATTTAAACTTTAACCCTTTAAAGATTTTTGACCGTGAAAAACTCCTTTCACAAACAAGGTACCATCACCCGCCGATGGTAAAGCAACCGGGCTCTGATACCACTTGAAAGTAAACTGGCCTTTGAAGGCCGATGCATGTAAGGTGTAAAAACAAAATTTTTACTGCGGAAACATACATGCACACATAGGTTCATGCTTTAAGACAGCATGATGTTACCTTGTTTTTGGCCTGATCAGTCAGGGAGATCAGATGTCAGGCTTGAAGGGTTCAAACCCTCTAATGGTGATCCACACCACCGTTCGTCAATGATGCAAGAACTCCTTCTTGAAAGCCACCAGATGAACACCACAGTGAGGCTTTCTATGCGCACAAGTGGTGAAGGTGGAGGCTAGGTATTATGTTTGGAGAGGTGTAGTGAACTACCCTACAGAATGGTGCATAAGATGAAGGAGAGTAGGCTAGGTTTTCTAACCAAAACCCTAAGGTGAGGAACAAGTGTTATATGCACACACCTTGATGAGAGGAGGAGAGAATTAATTCATTATGAAAACCAACTTTCAAACTCATTTGAAATTTGCGCATGAAACAGGGGAGGATAAGGTGGAGCTGTTGCAAAACCAATTTTGCCAACAACCTCTAATCTTATCCTCATGAAATTAAGTTCAAAATAATTTAAACTTAAATTCATAAACTATCATATAGTATACTTTTCATGGGCATAATTCAGCCCTAAAAGGCGTCCAAATATATTGAGTAGTTGCATTCAAAATTTGAATCAACTCACCCACTGATTCCCTCAACCACCAAATCTGAATGGAGCTTTGTTTTAAGTGATAAGATGACATTCTTATCACTCAAATATGCGCCCCAAACAGCCCAAGAATGTGCTCCAAAGATGCTTCTTGATCCAAGGAATATGCTCCAATAAGATCCTATCTTATCCTTTTGTTATGAAACAACTTTTCAAAGCCAATTCAAATTCGAATTCAAACACTTGAATTCAAATGTTCAAACATTCAAATTCAAAATTCAAAATTTCAATATTCAAATTCAAAATTCAAATTTCAAAATTCAAATTCAAATTTCAAAATTCAAATTTCAAATTTCAAATTTCAAATTTCAAATTTCAAATTCAAAATTCGAATTTCAAAATTTAAATTCCAAATTCAAATTTAAAATTCAAAATTCGAAATTCAAATATTTGATTATTAATTTAACTAATTAAATTAATTAGTAATGGCTTGGACTATCCAAACTCATTACTAAGCTCCATGCACCACCCACTTATTTAGGTGGGCTTCCAAACAACTTCTTGGGCTAACAACCATTATTAGGCCCAATACCTTTAAAGCTTGTCCATCATGACTACAAGGTGTTAGTGTGTGACCCATTAGGTCCGTCTTAGCTTCTAACATAACTTGGCTTGGGCCCAACAAGCCCATAACCCAATTAATGACAACACAGAGCACTAGCAATGCTTTGTTGCCCCAGAACTAGTCAGATTAATGACTTGATCATCCTATTGCACATATTTGGTTACCGTATGTATTTCCCTTCGTCTCGGTTATCTTCCCATTAACCTAGGGTAAGGAAATGTATCAACCCCTGCGGTTTAGGATAAGCTTTATTCGAAATAGAGAATCTTCAATTTACTGACTCTAAAGGCAGATCATCTCATGATCTCTTTTACTATGAATAGATTCCCGAGTCCGTGTAAATGTCATCCCGATTTCTCCTGTTTACAGATAACCAATCTCTCACAGAGATTTGACGAATTCCTTCAGCTTATTACCCTAGCCCTGTGCCCTTTAAGGACACGCCCAACAGTATACCTATGAGTCTCCATGTTTCAGGCAGACGAGGCATACAATCAAAACATGCCTTCAAGAACACAGTCTAGGTAATAACTTCTGGTCTAACGAAAGACATACCCAAACATAAAGAGATTACACTAATGACATTATCTGTGAGATTTCCTCATAGAGTCTCTTTTTGGGTCTGTTCAGTGCGAGCTATACTCTTATAGGTCCACCCACGACTTTAGCTAAGATATCTCCATATCTGCAGCTCATGAGGTCTTTACCTTGTATCCATATACAAGTAGATAAGTCGTACTAGTCTTACTCGAGATCACTGATCCCCAAACTCAGTGTCTCTAGACTAGGAACATATAATTAGGAATAGACATGCAATATCCTTGAATCCTCATGATCGTGATCTCATCACAGATACTCAAGAGATACCTGTTCTATTCCAAGGGGTTTATCCAATTCGTTCATATAATATTAACAGTAATATCGAGACACAATATGAAACTGAATAAATAGTGCTTTCATTTATTTGCAACAAACAAAGTTCTACATCTAGTGTCCTTTATTTAATCAAAAGATTGTCTCTAGGACACTCATATGCTAACACTCTCTATGACTAATTCCTAAATTAAAATCCATTATCAGGCCTTAACAACAGACTTTTTAATTGCAAGCACAGCATTAAACAAAAGGGAATTAACTTTTAACAAAATCAATTAACAAACATCCATACTGTGGTTCGGGTACCTACAGCCAACCTTGAGAAAATTAGCTCATACCCATAAGGGTTGTGCTTCAAACAGCAAAATAATATTCAAATTACAGAAACTAAAAAAAAAACATGCAGAAAATAAAAGGTGCAGCATGAGTCCTAATGACCGAAAAATTCTCAGTGTTGTCCTAACATGAGTAAAGCTTAACAGAAGAAGAATAATCTCAGTATAGTACCAACACTTCAAGAAAATTAAAACTCAAAATATCCATAAGAAAATAAAAAATAAAAACCATCAGCCCAAAGAGAGACCCTAGACTCACTCCTTTTCTCTCCTTTTATAGGTCTCCTTCTCTTCTTTGTACGATCTTTTGATTCACACCTCAGCAGGCACCCACGTGCTCCTTCCAGCTGTACGATTCCTTCGCCCAAATCGCTTCCACTCTCCAAAAGTTGCTTCAGCCTCCACTCACAACAGAATCCAGCTCACCCACTCAATTGAGGATTTTTGTTTGGCATTTTCTATATAAAGCAATAGTGGTTATGGTTTGATTAATCACCTGGTGGACCGTGGGTGAGGTTTAAACTTGATAAATAAACCGAATACAAAGAACGGTCTGGCTTTACAGGTCGATTTGTGGCAAGGGATTTGGATGGGTGGTATGGATTTGTGGTCGAATGAGAGTGGGTCTTTTTCGCACCATGTGTGCTAGAGTTTTCCTCGAAGCCCTTTTCTTTTCGTTTATGACTCTGTCTCTTTCTTTCTATCCCTATCACTTACTTTCTTTGCTTTTCCTTCCTTTGGGCTTTTGACAAAAGGTCCAGCCCATTAGTTTTCTTCTTGTTTTTTTTCTTCTCTTTTCTTCCTTCCTTCATTACTTAAAAAGTGGGCCTGCAAAACAAAAGTTAGAAGCCCATTAGCACTTAAGTCCATTATATTTCAGCTCAACATAAATTTGGGATATTATAATCATAAAAATTATTCGTTTCTCTCCGTTTGCACATTAAACCACATGTTCTAAGTCTCATTTAAGAGACTTATCACGTGGCACTATGTTGTTTAATCAACAGAGCGCTCTCACATTTATTATTATAATTGGAATATATACCATGTACGACGGATGTTAGCAACAAGTTTCTTAACATTTTCCAATTTTTTTTTATTATAGTTCATTTTCAATTAGTAGGATTCACAGTATATATTTAATATTTTGTCTGTTGTTGGTGGGTCACTAGTTCACATTAAAATATACACTAATAAATAATTACGATAGTCATAACGCATATTGCTAATATTACTTATATTATATGGGCTCATGTTTTATCATATTATAGGAAAGCATGAGAGAGAAAAGTAGAGATAAGGTAAATGTGGGTCCCACATTTTATATTAAAAAAGAAAAGAAAAATTAATTGGCATGGAAAATGAATCTATGCATAAAAAAGTTTTCCTCCAATGTAGCAGGAGAGTATGATTTCCAATATTATATACCAAGAAATATAGGACTCTGTTCTGGGCTATTTCATCCTTTGGCCCATCTTAATTATTTAATAACAATTTTGTTCCTGATTGTAAATTATTTACCAATCTGTCACTCTTTAATCGATTAAATTAAATATTTAGTCGATTAAATGATCAAATGAAGATTTAATTGATTAAATATTCAACTTAATCGATTAAATTTTCCTCTTTATCATAAGAAATATGGAGATTTAATCGACCAAATAGGGAGATTTAATCGACTAAATCTTCAAGTCAACGTTTTTTTGCATATTTTGACCATTTAATCGATTAAATTTTTGGCTTAATCGACTAAAGAGGGGCATATTGGTAGATAGTTCTGAGTATGGAGTAAAATGGTTATTAAATAATTAATTAGAGGCTAAATGGTGAAAATGTCCGCAGAGGTTGATAGTTTCCTCATATTTCCAGACCCCGAAATTCAACGGATTTACATTAAAACTTTACAAATTTAGGAGATATGTTGTATATCTAACGGTAGATGCATGAGTGTTAAGAATTAGAACGTCCTGAATTCGAGTCAGAGTTATGAATATGTAATTATGTTAAAAATTTGATAAAAAGAATTTTATTGTCTTTGTAGTCCTATCTGGCTAGACTGGATTAGTTAAATAATCAATAAATCATTGGAAAAATCTCGAAAAAAGAAAAAGACTCAACCATACATCCATAAGACGTTTTCCTGTCTGACACTTACAACGTAAAGACCATGAGAAAGAGTTTTGACGGCTTTTACAAAAGAAGAATAAAATACTGAACATGTAAAAGAAGACTCAGAAATAAGAAATGCATTTAATTGTATTTCATTCCATGATGACTGTATACAGAGAAGGCAGCTATATAAAGGAAAATCCAATAACCAACTCCCTAAGATTACGGAGGTCTCCAAGAAACATAGGAGCAAAAACTAACTAAAGGGAGAAAATAGCCTATAACAGAAATAAGCAAAGAAAATAACAAAGTGTAACAGAAAAGATAAAAGTAAATGTGATGAAACTGTAAAATAACAAAGTGTAACAGAAAGGATAAAAGTAAATGTGTAACTGTAACATCCCGCATAATTAGTAAAATACATAAGTACTATAGGCTATGTGTGCATGTGTAGAATTCGGATGTATGGTTTATGTGTAATGGCTTGTGAATTTTATAACCTTTAACCCTTGGATAAGACTAAGGTAATTAATTAAATTAAATCTTAGGAGGGTACATATGTAGACTTGTGAATTTAATTTTATGAGTAATGTGAGTATGTGTTTTTGGACCTTAGTGTTCTTTGGACTTGGGTAGTGGGCTAGTTAATATTGGACTTGTGTGATTGGATTTTTGGTGTGTGGCAAATGGCCCAAGGATGGCCTTTGAACCTACCTTGTTTTAGCCCAAAGTTGTAACCACTTATCCTCCTTAAAGCCTAGTCCAACAAGGCTGCCTTGTGCAGCAAGGAACACTTCTTGGCTAGTTGTTTTTCCCATCATTCATGCGCACAAGGGAGAGTAATTAGGACCTTAAGTAATCTGCCTTTTCCCTTGCTAAACCGCCACCTCACCTTGCTTATGCATAACTTGATTTAAACCTCATTGCATGGAAGACACATGGACCTTTGAGCATGATTTTAGGCTGCATACTTCTCCATTTTTGCGCACATGGGGGGGAGGTTTGGATCAGATTTCTTGTGTCATCAAAACTGCATAACTTGTTGACTTGGATAACCACTTACACTCTCCATCATGAGACTGCATTGTGCAGATTTTTGGCAAGCTTTTGCAGCCCATCATGAGTCAAACTTCCTCCTCCTTCCACATGCATCATAAGTGAGATTTTGGGACTGCATTTTCATCATTTTTGCGCAGAGGACAGCTCCAAAAATCAGAATCCTTGGCTGCCACAAAGCTCTCTTGCTTGTGGACTTAGTGAACCTCCCTCACACCTCACCTTGTGCGCATGGGTTGGCTTTTTATGCAGAAATTTTCTGACTTAGGACAGCCCCAAAATGAGTGTTTAGGCTGCCACAAATCAGTGCTCATAATGCACCTCTCTTCCTCTCATCATTGCGCACCAAGGCTGCCTTAGTGCAGATTTTTGGGCTGCCACATAGTTGCTTTCCATGTTGACTTAGCAAAGCTCTTGCATGTGCTCTTGACACTTCCTTTCCACTCCTCTAGGTGCGCAAATCATGGTCATTTGTGCAGAAATTTCTCTGCCTTGGGCAGCCCTTAAAGCTGAACAAATCTCCCCTCATTCCTTGCATGTAAATAGAGTAAATTAGAAGCAAACCCTTTGCTTGATTCAGCCTTGTATGCAGCCCCATCCCCTCAAGAAATCTGAATTTTCATGATGGTTAATCATAGCAATTTTCCCTCACTTTCCCTATATATGTGCGCATGGAGAGGGGGCTGGCTTCATGTGCAAGTGCAGCCAACTCTCCTCCTCCTCCTCACTCCCTCTAGCCGCACCAACAAGCCACCTTGGAGCAAGAAGACCTTGCCAAGCCAACTCCCTCCTTCCCTCACCTCAACCATACACCAAGCTAGTGCTAACCTTGTTCCTCACCTTGTTGCGCATAGGACCTCTTAGGAAGTGTGGACTTGTGTGTAGTAAAGCTAGAAGGTGGTGTGATTCTTGACTTTGAAGGGTGTGCTACAAGAGGTAGGCCTTGAACTTGAACTCTTTCTTTGTGTAGCCATGTATGTATGCTTGAATGTCTCCTTATATATGTGTTGCTTTGGATCCTTGGTTGAGCATGATTAAATTATAAGTATGGAGCCATTCTATGATGATTTGTATGCATGAGTTGTAGAGTAAAAGTCTCATGATCATGCCTAAAATGATATGCCACTGTTTTGTATAATTAGGCCACTGTTTTAAAGAAGAAATGTGCCACTGTTTCGGTTTGATGTGCCACTGTTTTGGTAGATAAAATGCCACTGTTTCGGTCCCTCAAAATCACCATTAAAATGCCACTGTTTCTGCACCTAAAAGCCACTGTTTCTGCACATTAAAATGCCACTGTTTCTGAACCTAAAAGCCACTGTTTCTGCACATTAAAATGCCACTGTTTCTGCACCTAAAAGCCACTATTTCTGCACATTAAAATGCCACTGTTTCTGCACCTAAAGGCCACTGTTTCTGCACATTACATGCCACTGTTTCTGCACTTATATGTCACTGTTTAGTGCTCCCTAAGCCACTGTTTTCATGCATGAAATGCCACTGTTTTACTCATCAAATGCCACTGTTTCTATGCATGAAATGCCACTGTTTCCATGCTTAAAATGCCACTGTTTTAGCCATGAAATGTCACTGTTTCCATGCTTAAAGTGCCACTGTTTTTATGCATAAAAGGCCACTGTTTTAGTCATCATATGCCACTATTTTTATGCATAAAATGCCACTGTTTTAGTCCTTCTATGCCACTGTTTGTATGCATAAAATGCCACTGTTTCTGTTTTAAAAACGCCACTGTTTCTGTTTTAAAACGTCACTGTTTTGCTGCTGTATGCTCACTGTTTTGCTGCTGTAAATGCTCACTGTTTCGCTGCTGTAAATGCTCATTGTTTTGCTGCTGTATGCTCACTGTTTTGCTGCTGTATGCTCACTGTTTTGCTGCTGTATGCTCACTGTTTTGCTGCTGTAAATGCTCACTGTTTCGCTGCTGTAAATGCTCACTGTTTTGCTGCTGTATGCTCACTGTTTTGCTGCTGTATGCTCACTGTTTTGCTGCTGTATGCTCACTGTTTTGCTGCTGTAAATGCTCACTGTTTCGCTGCTGTAAATGCTCACTGTTTCGCTGCTGTATGCTCACTGTTTTGCTGCTGTATGCTCACTGTTTTGCTGCTGTAAACACTGCTGTATGTCCACTGTTTTGCCGCTGTAAACACTGCTGTATGTCCACTGTTTTGCTGTTGTATGCTCACTGTTTTGCTGCTGTATGCTCACTGTTTTGCTGCTGTAAACACTGCTGTATGCTCACTGTTTTGCTGCTGTAAATAGCCACTGTAAATGATTAGTTGTAATTGATTTAGGTGCGCTTAAGAAGTGAAATACCCCGCTGCTGTTTGGTATTATTTAAGGAAAGCTAAGGTAAGTGTCAGGCGATGATGCCTAATGTGACTATTGACTACTGGTATAGAATTATGACATGATGCTCCATATGCCGTAAAAATATTATGTTCCATTATAATGAAAGGAAACTGCCAAATATGTGCCGTGATGGCTATATGATTATGAGGTAAAGACGTTATGTGGCAGCATAACGCATATGAAAGGTATATAAGCATGCATCTTACATTATACCGCATTTTTACGCTTTGTGTGTGAAAGCATAGCATGACATGCATGTAACAAGATCATATAGGCCTTGTGTAGAATAGTTATGTACAGGATCATGTGTTTGAGCAAGCATCATATAGGCATCCCCAAGGTACCGGGGTATGGGACACTTGGCATCAGTCCGCATAGGCCCACAGTTGGAATCCACATGGAGCTCAGGTGCCAAGGGTATAATTGATTCCTCTGTGAAGTGCGCGCACGACGGTGCTAAAAGCGCAAAGGAAAGGCGTTATATACGCAATATATGAATATGATAAAAAGGAAAAGGAACAAGGATATGTTGAAGTGACTGTTTATGATTTTGTGCCTAGTTAATATTGTTATATTATTGGTTTTATTGCCACACTACTGGGATTATTCTCACCCCTTCGGGGCTGCTATTTTCCTAAATGGCAGGAGGACATAAAAGCACCTGAAGAAGTGATATTTTGCTGTTGATTGCTGATGCGTGGACTATCTCTGTTGCTGTTTGTTTAAATGGATGACTGTAATGATTAATGTTTTGATACTTTTGGATGACTGTAGTCCTTATCATCTTTATGTTAGTTGGAACTTTTACGAACAGCAGCTATTTTGGAAAACCTTTATGAAAAGAATTTAAGTGTTGATAATTTTTATACGGATTTGTATACTGCCTTGTTAGCTCATGTGACGTTAACGACTCTAATTCCGCTTAGTAAACGACTCTCTTGGATGCATACAAGGGAGGGCGTTACAGTAACAGAAAGGATAAAAGTAAATGTGTAACAGAAAGGATAAAAGTAAATGTGATGAAACTGTAAAACTCCCCCTCAAGATGGAGATAAGATATTCAGTACTCCAGTCTTGGAAAGAAGATGATGAAACTGAGTAGGATGCAAAGCTTTAGTAAATAAATCTGCAATTTGGTTGGCAGAAGAAATGGGAAAGGTCTGAAGAGATCCTTTGCAAATATGCTCACGAACCAAGTGACAGTCGATCTCTATAGGCTTCGTACGCTCATGAAAGACTGGGTTTGCAGCAATGTGAAGAGCAGCATCATTATCACAGAACAAATGAGCAGGAGAAGGATGAGGAACCCGAAAGTCATGTAATAAAGAAGCAAGCCAAACAATTTCACAGGTTGCATTAGCCATTGACCTATATTCTGCTTCAGCCGAAGACCTTGAGACGGTGGGTTGTTTCTTGGATTTCCAAGATATAGGAGAATGACCAAGAAAAACGCAAAATCCAGAAACTGATCGCCTAGTATCAGGGCAACTTGCCCAATCAGAATCAGAAAAGACTTTGAGATGGACAGCTGAATCAGTAGCAAAAGAAATACCTTGTCCAATGGTATTCTTCAGGTAAGCAAGAATGCGATGGGCAGCATGAAGATGAGGAACTCTTGGTGTGGAGAGAAACTGACTTAAGCGATTAACAGCAAAAGAGAGATTCGGACGAGTGAAGGAGAGGTAAATCAATCTGCCAATAAGATGTCTATATGAAGTAGGGTCTTCCAATAAATCACCATCATGCTTAGATAACTTCAAATTGGATTCCATAGGGGTAGTCTTGGGCTTACAACCAGAAAGACCAGTGTCCTGAAGAATGTCCAAAATGTATTTTCGTTGACAGATGAAGATACCTTTGGAAGATCTGGCAACTTCCACCCCAAGAAAGTACCTAAGGGGTCCAAGATCTTTTAAATGAAAACATTTGTCCAGAGAGGAAATAAAAGGCTGAATGGCATTGGAATTCGAAGAAGCCACTATTACATCATCAACATAAACTAATATGGCCATCATAGCAGAACCTTTAAACTGGAGAAAAAGAGAGTGATCAGTTGTTGATTGAGAGAAGCCCGTAGAAATCAGAGTAGAACTCAGTTTTTGAAACCATTGTTGAGAGGCTTGTTTGAGACCATAAAGAGACTTCCTCAAGTGACAAACCGGATTGGAAGGAAGAGGCTCCCTCTGACTTTTATACCCTGAAGGCAGCCGCATAAAAACCTCTTCATTTAGCTCCCCGTGAAGAAAAGCATTGTTCACGTCCAACTGATGAAGAGTCCAGCCGAAGACAGCAGCAAGAGCAAGAAGAAGTCTAACAGTAGTAACTTTAACCACTGGAGAAAAGGTATCAAAGTGATCAATACCTTCTTGTTGAGTGTAACCTTGAGCTACGAGACGAGCTTTGTAGCGTTCCAGGCTTCCATCATCATTATACTTGACATGGAAAACCCATTTGCAGCCTATTGGATGCTTGCCAGGAGGTAAAGAAACAATGTCCCAAGTTTTATTTTGTTCAAGAGCAAGAAGTTCAGTGTGCATGGCATCACACCATTCTGGAAGTTGGGAAGCTTGGGAGTAGGTAGTAGGTTCAAAGTGAGTGGATAAAGCATTGATAAAGGTCATGTGGGGAGAGGAAATGCGATGATAAGATATATGGTTAGATATAGGGTGAGCTGTTGAGGTAGAGCAGTCATAATCAAGGAGAAATTTGGGAGGATGAGAAGCTCGAGTGGGTCTGGTTGGAGCAGTAGCAGGAACCGTAGTAGTGGCAGTGGTGAGTTGAGTGGGAATAGGAAAAGAAGAGAAAGGAGTGGAAAGTATAGGAGCAGAAGCAAAGGGAAAAATATTTTCATAAAAGATTACATCTCTTGAGATGAAAATACGATTGGAATGAAGATCCAAAAGTTTGTAACCTTTATAACCAGGAGGGTAACCAAGAAACACAGAGGGTGTGGCCCTAGGAGAAAATTTGTGACGAGAACGTGAGAGGGTTGAGGCATAACACCAACAACCAAAATTATGAAGGTGAGAATATTTGGGAGGTTTGTTGTGAAGAAGGGTAAAAGGAGTGGAATTAGACAGTAAAGGAGATGAGGTTCTGTTAATGAGATATACAGATGTGAGGATGCATTCCTGCCAATATGGGAGAGGAACATGGGATTGGAAATGAAGAGCGCGAGCAACATTAAGAATGTGCTGATGCTTACGTTCAACCACTGAATTTTGTTGTGGTCTTTCGACACATGAATGGAAGAGGGTGATACCTTTTGAAGAGAAAAAAGGAATATTAAATTCTGGTGCATTGTCACACCGAACAGATTTAATGGAAACATTGAATTGGTTAGAAATAAGATTGTAGAAATTAATAAAAACAGAGGAGAACTATGATTTTTGTTTAAGAAGAAAAATCCATGTGTATCTTGTGTGATCATCCACAAGGGTGAGAAAAAACCGAAAACCATCAATTGAAATGGGGGTGAAAGGACCCCAAATATCACAGTGGATTAAATCAAATGTTGTGGGAGATAATTGCGGGTTCAACAAAAAGGACAAGCATTTTTGCTTTACTAAAGGACAAACAGTGCATTATAAATTATCAGAAACAACAGGGATATCCAATCAACTTTTCATTGATGATAAAACAGGAAGAGATAAATGACCTAGTCTAGAATGCCACAAGGCAATTTTCTTGGAATTTACAGACAAACAAAAAGGAAAAACGGGAGGCTTGGAAGAAAGTAGATCAGCAGAATCAAGGATGTAAAGGCCACGCACTAGGTTAGCAATCCCAATCGTCTCCTTGGAGACCCGATCCTGGAGAAGACAATGAGAGGAAGAAAAAATTGCAACCAAGTTAGTGGTGTGAGAAATAGCACTTATACTGAGAAGATTAAAAGAAAAATTAGGAATATAAAGAACATTTCTAAGGATTAAAGAGGAATATAAAACTGAACAACCCATGGAAACCACCGGAGCGACCATATGCCGTTAGGGAGGGACACGACCGAATCGGCGGTAGAGGGAGAAGACGAAGAAGACAAAGGACCACGAGAGACGTGATGCGTAGCTCCAGAGTCCAATACCCAACAAGAAGCAGGAAGGGAAGCAGAAAACTCACCATTGACGCTTGCTACGGTGGGATTATAATTGTCCGTTGGGGATGAGGTAGGAGAGGAAGGGGGATTAGGGTGGGGATTGGGAGAGAGAAGGGAAAGGAGCTGATTGTATTGATGAGGGGTGATGGATGGTGTAGGGAGAAGTGGGTCAGGATTGTGTGAGACAATGGCATTGGAATGAGGCTGTGGAATGGGCCTGTTCTGTTTGGGCCTATAACCTGGGGGAAAGCCATGTAACTTGTAACATTTTTCTTTAGTGTGGCCCAAAACATTGCAATGGCTGCAAAATGGTCTCTGACATCGGAATGGAGGCCCATTGGCAGCAGCAACCATAGGTGTTGGAGAAGCTTCAGGAACCAAAGGAATTGGAGAAGTAATCTCACGCTGGCGCTCCTCTTGCAAAATCAGAGAAAAGACCTTGGATAAAGAGGGAAGGGGTTCCATTAAAAGAACCTGAGCCCGAATCGAAACATAGGATTCGTTCAATCCCATAAGGAATTGCATGGCATGTTCTTGATCACGATCGTTGGAAATGGATCGGAGAGCCCCACAAGTGCAGGCATATGAGGGAGAATAGTCAAGGAGTTCATCCCAAAGGGACTTCAGGCGAGTGTAGTAACTGTTAACAGGTAAAGCACCTTGTTGGAGGGATGAAATCTGGAAACGGAGTTGAAAAATACGAGGTCCGTTTGCCTGATGAAATCTGGTTCGCAGATCTGACCAAGCGTCAGAAGCGTTGATGAAATACATCAAGCTATCAGCAATATCTTTGGACACCGAATTCAGAAGCCAGGAAATCACCATAGAGTTGCAGCGATTCCAGGCTCCGAAAAGAAGATGGTCTGAAGAAGGACGAATCAGAGAACCATTGACGAAATTGGACTTATTTTTTGCTGTAAGAGCGATGGACATAGCACGGGACCAAGAATTAAAATTAGATCCAGTAAGGGAGTGGGTGACTAGGACCAGACCAGGGTGGTCACCGTTGCTAAGAAAATAAGGGCTACCGGAATCTTCAATGGAAGATGAAGACCCGGAAGATGGAGCACCAGTATTGGTGTTGGTGGAAGAATTGTTGTTGGTGTTAGTGCCACGAGCCATGGATAAAGGCAATGACACAAGCTAAAATACTTCTGATACCATTTTACAAAAGAAGAATAAAATACTGAACATGTAAAAGAAGACTCAGAAATAAGAAATGCATTTAATTGTATTTCATTCCATGATGACTGTATACAGAGAAGGCAGCTATATAAAGGAAAATCCAATAACCAACTCCCTAAGATTACGGAGGTCTCCAAGAAGCAGAGGAGCAAAAACTAACTAAAGGGAGAAAACAGCTCATAACAGAAATAAGCAAAGAAAATAACAAAGTGTAATAGAAAAGATAAAAGTAAATGTGATGAAACTGTAAAATAACAAAGTGTAACAGAAAGGATAAAAGTAAATGTGTAACAGAAAGGATAAAAGTAAATGTGATGAAACTGTAAAACCGGCAGTATAGTTTTACCTGACTCGTCATATTAATGAAAAAATTGATGAACCGGGTGCAAAATATCCAAATAAAAAAAGAAAAAAGTAAACTCAATACATCCATAACATTTTTTCGTGGTTGGCACTCACAACAAAATCATATCATTCCCTCCTGTCATCGCAAATACAAATCGTCAAAAGGATTTTCACATGTAAAGTAGGGTTTTATTAATGGGTTTGCTTGTTCTAAAGTTACTTTTGATAATTTTATCCGATGTTCATCGAAACAACGTTGTTTCGGGACGGAAATTATGGTGTTTTTGTAATTTTAATTTATTTCAGGGCTATAATAGTCTTTATCATTTTAATTTTTTAATTTTTCAACCCTAAAATGACGTCGTTTCGATGAACATTAGACAAAGTTGTCTAAAGTAACATCGGAAACTTTTTCCTCTTTATTAATCTCCTTCTACATAAGATAGGTATCTTATGTTGTATAAGGAAACTGAGTGGGTCTCACTATTACAAGAAAAAAGAGAAAAAAAAGTGAGATGCGGAAATTGAAGTGAGAGAAAATGAGATAAGTTACCTCATGTAAAATGAGAGTAATATTTCCCGTAAAGTAACTTACATTTCAGAAAACGTAATGACCACTTTAAAAGACCTGACAACATATTATGAGATCATTTGCAAAATTTTAAGGGTTTTCATTTTATTCTTTAACATGACACAACAAAGTTTCCTACACACAACATTTTGTGGGACCTACATTTTTTAAAACAAAAAAAACAAATAAAAATTAAGGCACGCAAATTGATTATCTATAACATTACACAATCACTTTTCCTATAACATAATTCTTATAAAACCCAAATTTTAATGATTCAATCAAAATTCACGTGTTACACCACAAACAACAATCAAATACATTTGAGCATGAAATTGCGTTACAACTTCGGGAGCATGTGGAACATAATATACTAAACCACTACTGAGGACATAACAATATGCAGTCTCTAACTCCAAAAACCAATGTTATTAAATTTAACCCGTTTATTGATTCAATGGAGATACTTATGTCACTAAATCATTGGTTCAATCAGTAAATTACAAGTTCAACCGCATGACCCAGTAAATATAAGTAAATCTATAATTTACATTAAAATATGGGAAGAATATTTCTGCAATTAATATAGATAAGTTATATGTATTTATTCCTAAAACGACGTTGTTTTGGTATTGAAATCTTATAAAATTATAAATATAAAGACTATTGTAACCCTGTAATAAATTAAAATTACAAAAACACTATGATTTCTGCCCAAAACGATGTCGTATTGGGCTTACAGCAGATAATTATCTGCAGTAACTGCAGAAAAAACGAACCCTTAAAATATACTCAAATACGTATAAAAAATGATACCAATTTCAAATATTTCAATATGAAAAACAATAAATTACACATCATTGTCTAACAAAAAATGTTAAACATATAATACTTGTGCTACTTGTGCTTCAGGTTTAGTATCTAAGTCTATAAATCAAATTAAAATTCCCTAATATTAGTGTTATAAATAATTAACATATGTAAGTCAATAAGCAATTGATTACTCAAATATTTCAAAAGAAAACAAACAAAGTGAGAGAGATTTTTTTTTTTGTAAGAAAAATGTGTCGTCTAAAAAAAAGTACCACAGTTTCATAAGGACTGGGATCTAATATCAATTAAACTTTTTTTCTCAAAGAATGGAAAAATTCAAATAGGGTTGTGACAAATATTGTCAAATTGATGGAAATTCAAATCTGAAAATAAAAGACTTATTTTTGTATTTTTGTTTTGAGAAATAAAACAATAAAAATGAGAAATGATTTGTAAAAAGGATATGAGAAAAGCATTGTAGCCAGGGTTCATCCACCAAATGATTCCCGCTTTTTACTCCAGATTGATTTACAATAATTATTTGTATAATCACTCAGATAAATTATCATCTAAAAAGATTTAGTAGTTAACCCTCAATTCCTTGCAGGGTTAACCCTTTAATCCCATGAGCAACCCCAATTCCTTGCAATGTTTCTCATGGGATCAAGCAATGGGCGCGATAATTTAAGCATCTGCAATCGTATACACGTCTATTCCTAGCACGCATACAGATTGTTATCTTACCCCCTTTCGAGATCAAAACCCCAATATTCCTATCTAGGATTTTGATCCTCAGAATATCCCCAACTATCAGATTGATCAAATCTAACAAAGGGAATATAAAATTCGCACAGAGTAAAAATAAAGATAATTATATAAACCAAAAATCACAAATCAATCCTTCGTTTCAAGGGTTCACATATGGATCGTGACCCTGACTACAATAAAAATGATCTAGCCGATCAACATCATGATCGCTGATCTAAAATTCAACATAAAATTAAAACAAAAGATAAAGAAATACTAGATGTAGATGAAGAACGAAGAACATCCAATGCCCTTCTCCTCCAATCTTCAGATCTGTCTCTTAACCTGTATCTGTGTTTTTCCTTTTTTCAGATCTGCCAAGTCTGCTGACCTAATTCAGCAAATGTCACATTTATAATATTCTCTTCTCCTTCCAAAAATGCCCTCAGAAAAGACGGAGATCTGTTCCCGCAAACCCGCGCTGGTTGGCGCCGAATTGGCGCACAAATGGCGCTAGTTAGCGCCACTTTCACTATTCATTGGCGCTAACTAGCGCCACTTTCACTATTCATTGGCGCTAACTAGCGCCACTTTCACTATTCATTGGCGCTGGTTGGCGCCACTTTTGCACACAAATGGCGCTAGTTAGCGCCACTTTCACTATTCATTGGCGCTAACTAGCGCCAACTTCCTTCCCTTTTAGGCGCTAGCTAGCGCCAGTGCACTGACTTACGGCGCTAGCTTGCGCCATTTCCTTTGTAATTTGGCGCTCCCTTGCGCCAATCTTCTGTGTTATTGCGCTGAGAAGCGCCACTTTCTTTCGTAAATGGCGCTAGGTTGCGCCAAGGTTCTGTCTTGTTGCGCTGAGGAGCGCCACTTTGTTGCTACCTCGCGCCACTTTGATGTCCTCGCTGCAAAGTTCGTAATCTGGTGCGGTTTTTGTGCCAATTTGGTGCTGACCCGCGCCATGCTTGGAACTCATAGTGTGCTATAACCGTGGAAAATTGCATTAACAGGTTTTTTTTTTATAATTCTTCATTTATTTTCCCTGTAAAAATACAATTAAAAGGTGAATATTATTGACATTCAAAGAATCAATATAATTAGCAAATATGTATTTAATTTGCTCTCTTATGACTCAATTCTCGTCAATTTTATCACAGAAAAATCACACTTGCCAGAGGCACATCAAACCATTCCCAGATTTAAACGTTGCTGTCCCCAGCAATGTAAAAGACTTAATCCAGGAAATATTCACTTAATCTAACATAACACTCATAGTCACTCTCAGACTCAATATGCCATGTATGCCTGACTCAATATCATGAACTTTCAATAATGCCATCAGCTTCTTAAATATATAAGTCTACATTGATTACCTCTTACACAGATAAATAATGTTCACTCAACACTCAGTGTTTAAGGGTATCATGAGCACTCAATTACTCAAAGCTATAACACTACCATATGCTTGATTATATTCTAAAAAATTCTTGAAATTGAAGAATCAAACACATGCATCAATTGATCAAAAGGACTTCACAGGTTGTAACTTGTCCGGGGTAATAGGTAGGAAAATTTGGATAGTAGCTCAAACAACCAAGAGATTGAAAACTGATATTATTTCATTTTTAACAATTTCCCTCAATTGTTTTGCTCCACTAACATTCCCACAGAATTCCGGGAATTCATTCCTTCCTGCCACCTTTTACTCTTTTCCTTTTTCTTGCTTTCTTTTCTTTTTCCCTTTTTCATTTTGCCCTTTTTTTTTTTTTTTCATCCCTTAATTACTTGACTATTGTGGAGCTTACCTCAATCTCTTTATTTTATTTTCAACACATTCAATGATTCAATCTCAATCAAGGTAAGTCACGAAAAATGGATATAGGCTAAGCCATCAATCAGGCCATAGGTCATTTATCAAGAATTAAGTTCAGGCTCAAAGGGCTAGCAAGGGAAAATCTCATACAGGTGGGTTATTTTGGCCAATAGCAAATAAGAACAAAATGCCTTTATCATATCAATCAATGCATGCATTACAGAGAAACAAATCAAGTTCTAGAGTATTACAACAGTGAGGCCTTTCAACAAAAATTTCAGTGTTTAGGCTCAAAACCTCACAGCTATGGTATCAATGTAGACTCAAGAAAATTGACTCCAGACATTATCAGAATTCACAATCTTAATTCAGACAACCGAGCAATCATGCAATCTAATTATGCCTATGCAATGTTATGTCAGAAAGTCATACAATATATTCCAAGAATTTAATCATGTACATTAAAAAGATGAGCACATTTAAACCTGGGATTTGTTCAAACACACCATTTTTTTTTATAGCACACAAAATAACTAAGAAAATTAAAAGAGTTAGAATATCTCCCCTGATAGAAGAATTGCAGTTCTAAGGTGCAAGCCAACCATTCCCAGATTTAGAGCATTGCTGTCCTCAGCAATAATTAAACCCCAAGAAGGAAGAAAATCCTGCACAATAGAACAAATAGTGGCATATAGAAGAAACTATAATGCACACATTAAAACATCAGAGAAAAATATACCAACACAAAATAACTTAAAAATACGAAACAGAAAAATAAACTAATATACAAGATCTCCATCAGCAAGGAGATAAGATCAGCCCTCCATGTCATCCCCCTCAGCAGTGTGGGATGACTCAGCAAATGAAGGGTCTGGTGGTACTGGTTGCCTTGGTGTATGGGACCACCATTCCCAGATTTGATCCAAACCATGGATCCATGTTAAGAATTCTTTGAAACTTTGATTTTTCCGAGAGATAGAGTCTCGGTGTCTCTTGTCAAATTTCAGCTCCCGGTATCTCTTCCAACTTGTATCAAAGAATTTCACTACTTCCTTTCTTCTTACCTTCTTCTTTGTAGGAGTACGTCTCCTTTGGGGTTTCCTCCCATGTTTATCATCATCCTCATTGAGAATTTTGTGGGTATGGGAAGAAGGATCTTTATCCTTCAAATCAGTCTCTCGTTCCTTCAGTGCTTCAATCACCGCCTCCTTATTACCCCAGAAGATATCTTTTAGAGTTTGAGAAGGCTCCTTCAATTCAACTTTTGAGGCACTATCTTCTTTGTCCTCTTCTTTCTTTAAAACATCAAGATTAAAACAATCATCTTTGGGAGAAGAATATTTTATTGAGTCAAAGACGTTGATGGTAACGGCCTCATCATTCATTCTTAGCTCAAGCTTCCCGTTTTCAACATCAATCAATGCACGAGATGTAGCTAAGAAAGGTCTTCCCAAAAGAAGAGGCATCTCTTTTTCTTCCCCCATATCAAGTACCACAAAATCAGCAGGAAAGATGAACTTGTCCACCTTCACAAGAACATCCTCAATGATTCCACTAGGTTTCCTTAAAGATCTATCAGCAAGTTGAAGAGAAACCATAGTGGGTTTTAGTTCCGTGATCCCCAAAGATTTGCAAATAGAAAGAGGCATCAAATTAATGCTCGCCCCAAGATCACATAGTGCCCTTCTGATTTTTGTATTACCAATTTCAATGGGAATGTTGAAGCTTCCGGGATCACGAAGCTTAGGAGGATATTTTCTTGTAAGGATAGCACTGCACTCCTCAGTAAGTGCTACAGTTTGGCACTCTTGTAACTTGTGCTTCCTTGACAAAAGATCTTTCATAAATTTAGCATAATTTGGCATATTGACCAAAGCTTCAGCAAATGGAATATTAATATGAAGCTTTTTGAAAAGGTCCAAGAACCTGCCATAATGCTTTTTCTGATCATCCTGTTTGAATCTTTCAGGATATGGTGCCATAGCCCTTACATATTCAGGTTTGAGCTCAAACCTCTTCTTTTCAACAACAATAGGAGGCTCTTTTTCTTCACCTTTCTGAATAGGTGTTTGGACATTAGAAGGAATCTCCTCTTCTTTTTCTGGCTCCTCCACCACCTTAAGCTTTTCTGGAGCTCCTACCACCTTACCACTTCTAGTTGTGATAAACATACAATCCTCCTTGGAATTTTTAAATGTGTTACTAGAGGAAGTGCCTGGATTTTTATCAGCAACTTGCTTAGCCAGCTGGCCAACTTGATTCTCTAAATTCCTGATAGAAGCATTCATGTTTTTAGTGGTGGCCCTAGTCTCTTCCATGAAGGCATTGGAGTGTTGGGCCATTTGTCCAACTAACCTTTCCAAATCAGAAGGCTCCTTAGCTTGGACTGGTGGAGGCTGCAAGTAGTTGTTGGAATTGTAATCCAGTCCCGTGCCTTGAGTTCTCCTCTGAAAATTGTTATTTGCAGAAGGGAAATCCTGATTCCTAGGAATGTTTCTTGGTGGAGATCTTTGCTCGTACCATACTCCATTCACTTGCACTTGTTGAGGAGAATCAGAAGATAACAAAGATGAGCATTCATTGGATTCATGCTCACCCTTGCAGTATTCACAAACCACAGATGCAACTTGCATAGTGGAAAATTGCATCTTGTCCAGCCTTGAGGTCAAATTTGCTAGCTGTTGTGCTAACAATTTATTCTCAGCCAGAACCGCATCATTGTTATCCAGGTGTAGAATCTCTCTCTTAGGCTTGGCTGTCAAACATTCATTTTCATTGGCAGCCATTCTTTCTATTAACTCAAGAGTCTCATTTGCTCTCAAGGATTTGATGCTACCACCTGCTGCACCATTCAGCACCATCCGAACTTCAGGTTTACACCCATTGAAAAAAATTCGGACCTGATCACCATTGGTCATGGGGTAATGAGGGCATCTCCTCATTAGATCCTTGAAGCGGTTCCAGGCTGCACACATAGTTTCACCCTCAGCCTGGGTGAAATTGGTGATGTCATTCACCATCTGGTTAAACCTCTCCATGGAAAAGAACTCAGCAAAGAATTTATTTGAGAGACTCTCCCATGATGGAATACTTCTTGCTGGTTGCCTTTCCAACCAATTCAAAGCCTTCCCCTTTAGAGCAAAGGGAAACAGTCTCAGCCTGACTGCATCATTGGACACCTGGGGGTGTTTAGTGGAGTCACAGATCATCAGAAATCTGTCAATGAACCTGTGAGGGTCCTCATCAGCCTCTCCACCAAACTGAGCTCTCTCCACCAATTGAATATTGGAAGACTTAAGCTGCCAATTATTGTTACCAATATCAGGTTGAACAATGCTTGAGTTAGGCATATTAAAAGATGGAGTCAGAATAGTATCCATGAATGGATTGTCTGCAACATTGTTGTTCCCAGCCATTGTTTGTGCTTCTTCGAACGGAATTCCCAACTCGTTGAATGCAAGCTTCTTCCGAGCAAGATTTCTGTTCCTCTTTTCTGCTATAGTGATTTCCAAATTAAGTGAAAATTCTGGGATTGTACCTCGCATACAACTCAGAAAAGAGATCAGTAGCACTGTTCAAATAAAATTAAAATTAAAAAAATATATATATATATATTCACAAATATTCACAAATCCAATCCTAAAGATCAAGAATATATGATATAAGATAAACCAATCCCCGGCAACGGCGCCAAAAACTTGTTGCTCTCCGGCAAGTATACCGATCGCACAAGTAATAAAGTGATAAGAAAAGTTCGTCTCCACAGGGACTGGGATCTAATATCAATTAAACTTTTTCTCAAAGAATGGAAAAATTCAAATAGGGTTGTGACAAATATTGTCAAATTGATGGAAATTCAAATCTGAAAATAAAAGACTTATTTTTGTATTTTTGTTTTGAGAAATAAAACAATAAAAATGAGAAATGATTTGTAAAAAGGATATGAGAAAAGCATTGTAGCCAGGGTTCATTCACCAAATGATTCCCGCTTTTTACTCCAGATTGATTTACAATAATTATTTGTATAATCACTCAGATAAATTATCATCTAAAAAGATTTAGTAGTTAACCCTCAATTCCTTGCAGGGTTAACCCTTTAATCCCATGAGCAACCCCAATTCCTTGCAATGTTTCTCATAGGATCAAGCAATGGGCGCGATAATTTAAGCATCTGCAATCGTATACACGTCTATTCCTAGCACGCATACAGATTGTTATCTTACCCCCTTTCGAGATCAAAACCCCAATATTCCTATCTAGGATTTTGATCCTCAGAATATCCCCAACTATCAGATTGATCAAATCTAACAAAGGGAATATAAAATTCGCACAGAGTAAAAATAAAGATAATTATATAAACCAAAAATCACAAATCAATCCTTCGTTTCAAGGGTTCACATATGGATCGTGACCCTAACTACAATAAAAATGATCTAGCCGATCAACATCATGATCGCTGATCTAAAATTCGACATAAAATTAAAACAAAAGATAAAGAAATACTAGATGTAGATGAAGAACGAAGAACATCCAATGCCCTTCTCCTCCAATCTTCAGATCTGTCTCTTAACCTGTATCTGTGTTTTTCCTTTTTTCAGATCTGCCAAGTCTGCTGACCTAATTCAGCAAATGTCACATTTATAATATTCTCTTCTCCTTCCAAAAATGCCCTCAGAAAAGACGGAGATCTGTTCCCGCAAACCCGCGCTGGTTGGCGCCGAATTGGCGCACAAATGGCGCTAGTTAGCGCCACTTTCACTATTCATTGGCGCTAACTAGCGCCACTTTCACTATTCATTGGCGCTGGTTGGCGCCACTTTTGCACACAAATGGCGCTAGTTAGCGCCACTTTCACTATTCATTGGCGCTAACTAGCGCCAACTTCCTTCCCTTTTAGGCGCTAGCTAGCGCCAGTGCACTGACTTACGGCGCTAGCTTGCGCCATTTCCTTTGTAATTTGGCGCTCCCTTGCGCCAATCTTCTGTGTTATTGCGCTGAGAAGCGCAACTTTCTTTCGTAAATGGCGCTAGGTTGCGCCAAGGTTCTGTCTTGTTGTGCTGAGGAGCGCCACTTTGTTGCTACCTCGCGCCACTTTGATGTCCTCGCTGCAAAGTTCGTAATCTGGTGCGGTTTTTGTGCCAATTTGGTGCTGACCCGCGCCATGCTTGGAACTCATAGTGTGCTATAACCGTGGAAAATTGCATTAACAGGTTTTTTTTTTATAATTCTTCATTT
Organism: Gastrolobium villosum; assembly: GCA_032173675.1. Taxonomy (NCBI): domain Eukaryota; kingdom Viridiplantae; phylum Streptophyta; class Magnoliopsida; order Fabales; family Fabaceae; genus Gastrolobium; species Gastrolobium villosum. The sequence goes on along the minus strand of JAVKPL010012323.1, from coordinate 12,692 downwards.
ATTTTCCCTGTGAAAATACAATTAAAAGGTGAATATTATTGACATTCAAAGAATCAATATAATTAGCAAATATGTATTTAATTTGCTCTCTTATGACTCAATTCTCGTCAATTTTATCACAGAAAAATCACACTTGCCAGAGGCACATCAACAATCCATCAAATTCCATAGATCTGATTAATTTAATACAAAAAGAGGATCCTAATATTTGAGACAAAAAAAGAATCCTAATATTTTGTCTCACATATTTTTATATGTGTGTATAGTAGATAAAATTTTATTCTACAACATGAAAAGATATTTATTTTTTTTAAAGCATAACAATTTTTATTTTTGGGTCAAAGAATAACAATTTCACTTTAAAAGGCCAAACAACTTGAACACCTCAGGGTGTATCTCTTTACACATGATTACCCACCCTTATCATGTATGTGTGACCCATACACATAAGAAGTCATGCAATCTCTTACCATCATGGAGGCCGGAGCCACAGCCACACGTGATAGGACTAGAAAATCGTTATGATATTACATCTTTCAGGCACAGGAAACCTTTTCCATTCTATTTGAGGGCATTTGATAGAAGAAATATTTTTTTTATCAGGTAAATATAATAATCAGGAATATAATAGGAAAGTGAATTTAATAGGAAAGTTAAAAAAAAAATTATTTGGTTGGGCAAAATTTTACCAAGGAAATTGGGTTAAATAATATCTCTTTCCTCACTTTTTCGTTCACCTTTTTTTCATTTCTCTAGTTTTATGCAAATACCACTTTGCAAATGACAAACTTCAACCGTGCAACATCTCCCATTTTGCATGCAATTCAGAAAAGCTAGGAAAATATTTTGGTGGGTGAATTTTTGTATTTCTTCTACCAAACGAAAACAACATGAAATACCAATATCAAATAGATGGGGATCTAAAATTAAAATCTCAACCAAACAGTACCTAAATACTTCTTACCTCTTGCAAATTATAACCGAGTCATTCACCTCTCCCTTTATTCTCACCTTCCATGAAACTTGAATGGTGACATTATATGGCTGCTTCTTACTAATCGAAATAGACTACATAAATATTCAAAATAAATTAAAGTAGGGATAAATGAAGGGAAAATATTTTCTCCTTTTAAAGGAGAAAATTTTTCTCATACCAAAGACTCATAGCATAAATGGGTCCCACTTTAATTTTTTTTCTCTCTCCACTATTTTGTAGGCCCCACTTATGCTATGTGTCTTTGGTAGGAGAAAATATTTTCCCATAAATGAATCTGTTATCCCGTAGAGACAGGAAAAACATGTAAGACCCGTTAGGTAAAATAATAATGGGAAATAGTTTTCTCATTTTACATGAGAAAATTTTCTCATGTTACTCTCACAATTAAAAGGTGGGATCCATTTTGACTTTTTTATTTTCTCACTTTTATGTGAACCCCGCTCATGTTTGTGTGTGTAACATGAGAAAGTTTTCTCATGTAAAATGAGAAAATCAATTCCCAATAATAATAATAATAATAATAATAAAAGGCACGATTTATATTACCAAAAAAAAAGGCACGATTTTTATGAGTCAGCAGATTTCTCCGGCAACCATTAAAATAATTTAAATTTCAATCAATCGCTAAAGGAGATCTTATTTTCTTTGGGACAGTATCCGTTTACAAATTTTTTGGAATTTTTTTACAAATTACATTATATTCTCCCGGAAGAACATAGTGTAGTTTGCAAAAATTTGTATTCTCCTGGAAGAATATAGTATAATTTGTAAACAAAAAAAATTGTAAATATAACCTGTCCCTTTACTCGAGATGAGACTTGCTTACCAAAAAAAAATGAGACTTAAATCTTTAAAAAAAATTCCCCATTTTTTTTCATAATTTATCTCTTTCTCTCGTCTTAAATCTTAAAATGACATTACCTTTAGGGAGCGTCGTTGGTAACAAGAAAATGCCATGTTTGGTACCAGGAAAATCGAAACTTTCCCGGCAACAAGGTGTCCCGTGTTGTGCTTCTTATGTGTGAAATCATGTACTGCTACCAAAAGAGGTTGTTCATCGCAAATACGTCTTTCATCCTTGTCCGGGGAAGTGAAAAGCAGATGACCAAAATAACCTTGTTAATTGTAAGATCTCTGAACTGATGGTATATAGTTGACCTGCTAGCTGGTGGAGTGAAAGACCTGTGAAAAAATGGCGCGAGTGAGTTGTGGTGGTGCAATTTCTCCCTCCATTTTCTGTGGTCTTAACTGAGGAGGAAGAAGCTTGTAGCTTCCATGTGACTGAGGAAATCGGTATTTGTCTTTCCTTGTATGACATTTGCATGTGCATTTTGCATATTGTCGAAGGTGGGTTTAGTTCTACTGAATTTTTTAATAAAATGTAACGAGGTTTTTGCTTTTCAGTGCGACCCTGCTGACCATTCTGGGTAGCTCCTTCTTTGTTTGTTTTATTTTCTGAGCATTCTGGTAGTTGCTGGAAGCTGTTTGTAACACCCCGATACCGGACCAGTGTGTTATCAACAATTATGATATTAAGCGCAGTTACAATCACAGAAATTGAGTTAATTAAATTACGGCAAACTTTTTCCTTTTATTACTTCCTCATTTTAAACAATTAACCATTTCCGTAACTAATCAAAACAACTCCGTAATTGTAAATGCAAAACTCGCGGAAGCATAAACTTACTGACATTCACTAACTTTCTTATTACCCAATTAATTTAAACTTATCTTTTGAATCTCATCTCTTACCATGTTATAGCTCTCTTCATAAGCTACGCGTGGTTTCAAACCGCGCACAATTCGGAGCTCTGTAGACCAAGTTATGCCGTTTGTTTTAGTCTAGAAAAAACATTATTTTTGAAAATTACACTGTGGTAATCGATTACCAGGGGGTGGTAATCGATTACCCAAAGTTCCAAAAGGAGGCAGTAGCTCCATTTTGGCTCCCCTGTTCTCTGGTAATCGATTACCAAACATTGGTAATCGATTACTGAACTAGGTAATCGATTACCAATGCTCTGTTAATCGATTACCAGGTTCACAGAGGCACAATTTTCGTCCCCTGTTGCATGGTAATCGATTACCAGAGGGTGGTAATCGATTACTATGCAGCAAAAGTGACAGATGACAGCTTTTAAGGTACAAAATGAGTGATGTAATCCATTCCTACACCTTAATACTCCACATAAACCTTACACATACACTAATGTAGGCTCTAAGCCCATCCATCATGCATTTTCTAATACCAATGTACCACTTTATCTCACTCACCAATTGTTTTGCCATTTACATATCATATGGCTCATTTTACATCATAAGTGTTCAATGCCTCAAAATACATTAGGTGTGGCCATGGACAAGTCCCATGCTCACCAAAATAACAATAGATACTAAAGGCATAGATATACATCAATTTTAAAGGACTCAACATATAGTCATGAACATACAAAGGCATGGCATTTTCAACATGCACAAGTTCATGATCTAAATCCAAAACATTAACATTATGCAAAGTGTATCCCAACCGAATCCTCTAACATGCTGTGCCTCCCATATGCACCTCATGCTCCACTCCTCCAGGCTCAACCTAACCTGAAATGATGTCCCTAAACGCGGGGTGAGATATACAAATATATCTCAGTAAACCAAGGGTCCTAGAGGCTTCTCCACCCCATGGCTCACTCAATGTGCAACAATAACATTATGTAAAAATGCATAACATACAATATCACAAACAACTGGGCACAATCCAAGAACATCCACAACTGGATTACGTTCAAGGACCCCATCGTATAACTCCCGGAATCTGAAAGTAAACTGGCCTTTGAAGGCCGATGCATGTAAGGTGTAAAACAAAAATTTTACTGCGGAACATACATGCACTCATAGATTCATGCTTTAAGACAGCATGATGTTACCTTGTTTTGGCCTGATCAGTCAGGGAGATGAGATGTCAGGCTTGAAGAGTTCAAACCCTCTAATGGTGATCCACACCACCGTTCGTCTATGATGCAAGAACTCTTTCTTGAAAGCCACCAGATGAACACCACAATGAGGCTTGCTATGCGCACAAGTGGTGAGGGTGGAGGCTAGGTATCCTGTTTGGAAAGGTGTACTGAGCTACCCTACAGAATGGTGCATAGAGGAGGAGAGTTGGCTTGGTTTTCCAATGAAACCTAAGGTGAGGAACATGTCTATTTATGCGCACCCTTTGGAGAGGAGGAGGGAATTCATTCATTCAAAATGAAAAACAAACTTTCAAATTTCTTTGAAAGTTATGCATGAAACAGTGTGATAAGGTGGAGCTGTTGCAAAACAAACTTTGCCAACAACCTCCAATCTTATCCACATGAATTTAAATTCAAATTAATTTAAACTTAAATTCATAAACTATCATATAGTATATAGTTTTCATGCGCATAATTCAGCCCTATAAAGGGTCCAAATACATTGAGCAGTTGCATTCAAAATTTGAATCAACTTACCCACTGATTCCCTCAACCACCAAATCTGAATGGAGGTTTGTTTTAAGTGATAAGATAACACTCTTATCACTTAAAAGTGATGCACCAAACAACCTAGGGAGAGCCTCCAAAGATGCTTCTTCATCCAAGGAATATGCTCCAATAAGATCCTGTCTTATCCTTTTGTTATGAAACAACTTTTCAAAACCAATTCAAATTCGAATTCAAACACTTGAATTCAAACGTTCAAACATTCAAATTCAAAATTCAAAATTCAAAATTTCAAATTTCAAATTCAAAATTCGAATTTCAAAATTCAAATTCAAATTCAAATTTTAAAATTCAAATTTCAAATTTCAAATTTCAAATTCAAAATTCGAATTTCGAAATTCAAATTCTAAATTCAAATTTCAAAATTCAAATTTCAAATTCAAAATTCGAAATTCAAATATTTGATTATTAATTTAACTAATTAAACTAATTAGTAATGGCTTGGACTATCCAAGCCCATTACTAAACTCCATGCACCACCCACCCATTTAGGTGGGCTTCCAAACAGCTTCTTGGGCTAATAACATTATTAGGCCCAATACCTTTAAAGCTAGTCCATCATAACTACAAGGTGTTAGTGTGTGACCCATTAGGTCCAACTTAGCTATTGACATAACTGGGGTTGGGCCCAACAAGCCCACAACCCAATTAATGACAACACAGAGCACTAGCAATGCTTTGTTGCCCCAGAACTAGTCAGATTAATGACTTGATCATCCTATTGCACATATTTGGTTATCGTATGTATTTCCCTTCGTCTCGGTTATCTTCCCATTAACCTAGGGTAAGGAAATGTATCAACCCCTGCGGTTTAGGGTAAGCTTTATTCGAAATAGGGAATCTTCAATTTACTGACTCTAAAGGCAGATCATCTCATGATCTCTTTTACTATGCATAGATTCCCGAGTCCCTGTAAATGTCATCCCGATTTCTCCGGTTTACAGATAACCTAATCTCTCACAGAGATTTGACGAATTCCTTCAGCTTATTACCCTAGCCCTGTGCCCTTTAAGGACACGCCCAACAGTATACCTATGAGTCTCCATGTTTCAGGCAGACGAGGTATACAATCAAAACATGCCTTCAAGAACACAGTCTAGGTAATAACTTTTGGTCTAAGGAAAGACACACCCAAACATAAAGAGATTACTCTAATGACACTATCTGTGAGATTTCCTCATAGAGTCTCTTTTTGGGTCTGTTCAGTGCGAGCTATACTCTTATAGGTCCACCCACGACTTTAGCTAAGATATCTCCATATCTGCAGCTCATGAGGTCCTTACCTTGTATCCATATACAAGTAGATAAGTCGTACTAGTCTTTACTCGAGATCACTGATCCCCAAACTCAGTGTCTCTAGACTAGGAACATATAATTAGGAATAGACATGCAATATCCTTGAATCCTCATGATCGTGATCTCATCACAGATACTCAAGAGATACCTGTTCTATTCCAAGGGGTTTATCCAGTTCATTCATATAATATTAACAGTAATATCGAGACACAATATGAAACTGAATAAATAGTGCTTACATTTATTTGCGACAAATAAAGTTCTACATCTAGTGTCCTTTATTTAATCAAAAGATTGTCTCTAGGACACCCATATGCTAACAAGCTCCCACTTGGCCTAGAGCCAATCAGACCTAAGTCGTATGCCCAAAGCCTCATAATGACTATCATGTTTTCTCTGAGAAACAGCCTTTGTTAGAGAATCGGCTAGGTTATCGTCTGTGGGAACATAATCCATTTTTACATCATTCCTATCAATGATTTCTCTAATCAAATGATATCTGCGGAGCACGTGTTTAGATCTTTGATGAGACCTAGGTTCCTTTGACTGCGCGATGGCTCCAGTGTTGTCGCAAAGCAACTGTATGGGCTCATCCACGCTTGGAACCACCCTTAGTTCATTTATGAACTTCTTGATCCACACTGCCTCCTTAGCTGCTTCTGAAGCAGCTATGTATTCAGCCTCTGTCGTTGAGTCTGCTGTTGTCTCCTGCTTGGAACTTTTCCAAGACACTGCCCCACCATTTAAGGTGAATACGAATCCTGACTGTGACTTGCAGTCATCTTTGTCACTCTGAAAGCTGGCATCAGTGAACCCTTTCACTGTTAACTCATTAACCCCACCATAGACCAGAAACGCATCCTTAGTTCTTCTTAAGTATTTAAGGATGGTTTTGATTGCCGTCCAGTGACCCTCTCCAGGGTCTGACTGGTATCTGCTCGTAATGCTTAAAGCATATGAGACATCTGGTCTCGTACATATCATGGCATACATGATGGATCCAATAGCCGAAGCGTATGAAATTCCACTCATGCGATCCTTCTCAGGCTGTGACTTAGGACACATAGCCCTTGATAGGTGTACCCCATGACTGACAGGAAGAAAACCCCTTTTCGACCCTTCCATGCTAAACCTCTTTAGCATCTTGTCAACGTACGTGGATTGAGATAAACCCAGCAGCCTCTTGGATCTATCTCTATAGATCTTTATACCGAGTATAAAGGTTGCCTCTCCCAAATCCTTCATGGTAAAGTTTTCTGAAAGCCACTCTTTCGTTATTTTTAATGTGGGGATGTCATTTCCTATTAGCAATATGTCATCTACATAAAGCACTAGGAAGACGACATTACTCCCACTTACCTTTCTGTAAACACAAGGTTCATCCTCGTTCTTGATAAAACCGTTACTCTTAACGACTTCATCAAAACGTATATTCCAACTCCTTGATGCTTGCTTTAGCCCATATATTGACCTTTGTAGTTTGCATACCATATGCACCTGATCTTTGTTTTCAAAGCCTTCAGGTTGTGTCATGTACACTTCCTCCTTCAAGAACCCATTCAAGAAGGCGGTCTTGACATCCATTTGCCAAATTTCATAGTCGTGGTATGCTGCTATTGCAAGCATGATCCTAATAGATTTGATCATGGCAACTGGTGAAAAAGTTTCATCATAGTCAACTCCTTGTCTTTGACGATACCCTTTCGCCACCAACCTAGCTTTGTAGGTCTGAACGTTGCCATCTGCATCAGTCTTTCTTTTAAAGACCCATTTATTACCAATAGGAACTATTCCTTGTGGTTTAGGAACCAAGGTCCATACCTTGTTCTGATACATCGAATCCATTTCAGATTCCATGGCTTCAAGCCATTTTGAGGAGTCAACATCTTTGACCGCCTCCTCGTAGTTACTTGGTTCATCATCCTCAACAGTTTGCTGATTCTCAATCACAAACCCGTACCTTTCAGGTGGATGGATGACCCTCGTAGGTCTACGGAGTTGTGTGTTTACTTCTCCATTGGAGAACGTCGCCTGCGGAGCAGACTCGGGTTCCTCAATCTGTTCTTGTGGATCTTGCACTTCTTCAAGATCAATCTTACTCCCACTGCCTCCTTGAGAGATCAAATCCTTCTCAAGGAACTCAGCATTCTTTGAAACAAACACTTTGTGTTCTTCCATGGAGTAGAAGTAGTATCCCTTAGTACCTTTAGGATACCCCACAAATAGACATTTAGTACTCTTAGCACTAAGCTTGTCTGATGTCAACGCTTTGACATAAGCTGGCGATCCCCATACCCTGAGGTAACTCAGGTTGGGTCTCTACCACTCCATATCTCATATGGTGTGGTCTGAACAGATTTAGACGGTACCCTATTTAGAAGGTATGCCGCTGTGTCTAAGGCATATCCCCAAAACGATTTTGGAAGTTGAGTCTCACTCATCATAGACCTAACCATGTCTAACAAGGTCCTGTTTCTCCTTTCGGAGACACCGTTTTGGTGTGGTGTGTAAGGAGCGGTAAATTGTGAGAGAATTCCATTTTCTCTCAGATAACCCTGAAACTCGTGGCTCAAATATTCACCACCACGATCTGATCGTAATGTCTTAATCATCTTGCCACGCTGTTTCTCCACCTCATTCCTAAACTCTTTGAACTTTTCAAAAGCTTCAGATTTATATCTCATTAGGTATATATACCCAAATCTTGATTTGTCATCTGTAAAGGTAATGAAATAAGAATATCCACCTCTAGCCTCAATAGACATTGGGCCACATACATCAGTATGAATGAGTTCTAATAACTCACTAGCCCTATGACTCTCAAGCCCTTTGGGCTTTTGTTGAATCATTTTCCCAGCTAGACAAGATTCACACTGTCCATAGGATTCCAAATCCATGGAGTCCAGGTATCCATCTCTATGCATCCTAGACAATCTTGTTTCATTTATGTGCCCTAGTCTACAGTGCCAAAGATAAGATTGATTATCCGTCCTAGGTCGTTTCACATCTATATTGAGCACTTCATTTCCCATTTCCAACACATACAATCCATTTATTAAAGAAGCAGTACCGTAAACCATATCATTCAAAATGATAGAAAAAGTACCATTCCTAATACTGAAAGTATATCCATCTTGTTCTAAACAAGAAATTGAAATAATGTTTCTAGAAATTTGCGGAACATAAAGACAATTATTCAAATGCAGTAAAAGGCCCGTAGGCAAAATAAGGTCAGCATCTCCAACTGAATGAGCAGCAACTCTTGCTCCATTACCAACGCGGAGATCCACCTCGTTTCTATCCAATCTCCTTGGGCTCCTAAGTACCTGCAACATATTGCAGATATGAGAACCACACCCGGTATCTAATACCCATGAGGATGGATTAGCATAAGAATAATTTATCTCAATCATGAAAATACCTGAGGCAGAAGCATCACCATGCTTCTTGTCCTTCACATTGTTCAGGTAGTCTGGACAATTCCTCTTCCAGTGGCCTTTCTTGCCACAATGGAAGCACTCAGCATCACCCTTGTCCTTAGGTGCCTTCTTACCCTTCTTCTTGCCCTTCTTCTTCTTGGATTTTCCTTTGGGCTTAAGGGGGTCACCTTTTGCAGGCTCCTTACCCTTTCCCTTGGCCTTGCTAGGCCCACCAATCAAAAGAGCCTGTGTCCTATCCTTCTTGATAGACACTTCAGCTGTTGTTAACATGCTTAACAACTCAGGCAAGCTCACTTGCATCCCATGCATATTGTAATTCATGATGAATTGACTGAAGGAAGGTGGAAGTGAGGTGAGGACTAAGTCATTACTTAGCTCGGCATCCATGATGAAGCCTAGGTTTCCTAGCTTCTCAATCAGCCCGATCATCTTGAGAACATGGCTGGCAACAGACATGCTCTCAGTCATCCTACAAGAGAACAGTTCTCTTGAGGCCTCATACCTCTCATGCCTGCCTTTAATATCATACAACTCCTTGAGATGTACGATAATAGAGGGAGCATCCATATGCTCATGCTGCTTTTGCAGTTCAGGCGACATGGATGCCAACATGATGCATACTGCCATCACATTGTCATCCAAGTGCTGTTGATGGGTTACGAAATCAAATTCCGCAAACCCTTCTTCCCCTTCCCGTGGAGCTACGGGTATTACAGCATCTAAAACGTAGGCAATCTTTTCGGCCCTTAGAACTATTCTTAGGTTCCGATACCAGTCCATAAAATTCGAACCGGTCAGTTTATTCGTATCGAGTATTGAACGCAGTGACAGTGGATTAGTCATACTATAAGCTGAAAAGGATGTAAAGATAGTTTTAGTTAATATACGGTTATGTAGTTAAAAGCAAATTATTAAAGACTTGAAATAATTTGCCCCTCCCACTATTTTATCTAAGTCAATGACCCTTCCTTTTGACTTAGGGTTAATCTACTTTAGATTTTACCTTAGTGGGTTTAAGAGTGCGATTATTTATTTTAACCTCCGTCTGAGACCGCAAGATTAATTTAAATAAAGGGTTGATCTTTATCAACAGTATCTCATACCCTCTCTTAACTTTAGGTTGACAACTCTTTGTCACTTAGTGGTGCATCTCATGCAACCAACCTAGCACCATTACCCTAAGCACATAAGTCCGGCTGTGCCTGCAACTTATGTCTTAGTTAAGCATTAAACCAGCACCCTAAGTGTCTTACACTTCAAACACTACTCTAGCCCAACGAAATAGTGGGTCCCAACTGAGTTGTGGAGCACCACTACGTAGAAGAGTTTTGAGTAGCATTGGTGGTGGGAGATAATCATATGCTTAATTATTTATTCCTTTTAAGGGTTCCTTTTATCTTGGGGTTAATTAGGTCCCATCAAACGCATATTGTAAGTTATCATGCTAGTCGTTACCTATGTCAAACATCTATCGGTATACACTAGTCGTTATTGGACAAACATAATAACCATACAAACGCGATTTGCCCAATTTATGCATACTAGACGTTCTAATCACACATACATATAAACAGTTTATATTGAGATAGCCATGGTGCTCGCGCTTTTGTCCTTTTTGCTTCTTTAAGCAACGGCCGCTTGTCGTCTATACGCCACTAGCCTATTTCTCTAATTACAAATAATTAAAGAAACTCCATAACACTTTGGAGGAACAAAATTACAAAATTTAAATTACAAATATACTTGTAAATTAAAATGCGCGATTACACATAAATTTAAAATTCAAAAAAATTCAAATCCGGGCACCATGACCATCCCCTTCCTGTTTGTACCTGAAAAGTTCAAAACTTGCAAACACAAACATTATATTATCACATAACATTTTCACATGTATTTTGACATTTAACATTTAAACATCAAAATAACATCAAGATTCATAATCTTAAATTTCTCATTGGCCGAATTTAAAAACAATTTCAATTCAAATTTTGTTAATTCTTTCTCAAAGAAAACAAAATTAAACCATGCATGTAGCCATATATCCCTACATGGCCGAATCATATAGGTAACTATATGATAAATTTGTCACAAAATTTCATGCATATAAACATGACACAATTCATGGAGAAAAATAAGAAATCATTCAAGGTACTCTTAGTACCCTCCATGGCCGAATCTACCCTTTCAAAAAGGGTGTTCCTTTTAGAACTTTCATAAAGAAAAGAAACTAAACCATGATGCATAATGTTTTATGAACACAGAATCAAATTTTTATGTTCATAAAAACAAAAACTTTAACACTTTAAAGGATTTGTGATTCAAAATCCACATGCAGAATTTAAACTTTAACCCTTTAAAGATTTTTGACTGTGAAAGACTCTTTTCACAAACAAGGTACCATCACCCGTCGATGGTAAAGCAACCGGGCTTTGATACCACTTGAAAGTAAACTGGCCTTTGAAGGCCGATGCATGTAAGGTGTAAAACAAAAATTTTACTGCGGAACATACATGCACTCATAGATTCATGCTTTAAGACAGCATGATGTTACCTTGTTTTGGCCTGATCAGTCAGGGAGATGAGATGTCAGGCTTGAAGGGTTCAAACCCTCTAATGGTGATCCACACCACCGTTCGTCTATGATGCAAGAACTCTTTCTTGAAAGCCACCAGATGAACACCACAATGAGGCTTGCTATGCGCACAAGTGGTGAGGGTGGAGGCTAGGTATCCTGTTTGGAAAGGTGTACTGAGCTACCCTACAGAATGGTGCATAGAGGAGGAGAGTTGGCTTGGTTTTCCAATGAAACCTAAGGTGAGGAACATGTCTATTTATGCGCACCCTTTGGAGAGGAGGAGGGAATTCATTCATTCAAAATGAAAAACAAACTTTCAAATTTCTTTGAAAGTTATGCATGAAACAGTGTGATAAGGTGGAGCTGTTGCAAAACAAACTTTGCCAACAACCTCCAATCTTATCCACATGAATTTAAATTCAAATTAATTTAAACTTAAATTCATAAACTATCATATAGTATATAGTTTTCATGCGCATAATTCAGCCCTATAAAGGGTCCAAATACATTGAGCAGTTGCATTCAAAATTTGAATCAACTTACCCACTGATTCCCTCAACCACCAAATCTGAATGGAGGTTTGTTTTAAGTGATAAGATAACACTCTTATCACTTAAAAGTGATGCACCAAACAGCCTAGGGAGAGCCTCCAAAGATGCTTCTTCATCCAAGGAATATGCTCCAATAAGATCCTGTCTTATCCTTTTGTTATGAAACAACTTTTCAAAACCAATTCAAATTCGAATTCAAACACTTGAATTCAAACGTTCAAACATTCAAATTCAAAATTCAAAATTCAAAATTTCAAATTTCAAATTCAAAATTCGAATTTCAAAATTCAAATTCAAATTCAAATTTTAAAATTC
>JAVKPL010012322.1:0-60112 GCA_032173675.1 Gastrolobium villosum | reverse complement strand
GTTAGTGATTGAAACTAAACGAATTGAAAGTAAACTGTTTATGTTTTAAGTGTATATTGGATTGGGTTGTAAGTGCCCCAAGGCGTTGTTGGTCCTTGTGTGTGCCACCCATTGGATTTTGCTGGATTTCAGGTGTATTAGTGGTGTTAAACAGGTTATGCAAATTTGGGGATTTTAGGAAATACAAAGGAAACTCTGGCGAATTTTCTGTAGAATTGGCAGTTTTTGGGGTGAACTTTGGAGGAGCGTATCTCTCTCCATTCAAGAATCCAAGATAAGCAATTACAAGAAGGACCTGAAGTTGAGATCAATGAATTCTTCCCTGATGAACAAGTGATGGCAATAATAATGCATCCATGGTTTGCAAATCTTGCAAATTACAAGGCTGCTGGTACAATTCCAGATGATTTGACTTGGCAACAAAAGAAAAAATTCTTACATGATGCAAGGAGGTACTATACCATTTTTATATTTCCAATGTGCTGATGGTATTATTCCGAATTCGCAAAAAATATTGCAAAGTGGCTACTATTGGCCAACAATCTTTAAAGATATACGGAATTTTGTGGAGAAGTGTGATAGATGCCAGAGAACTGGGAATATTTCACGAAAGGATGAGATGCCTCTCAACTGTATATTAGAAGTGGAACTTTTTGATGTATGGGGAATTGACTTCATGGGACCATTTCCTAAGTCTTACTCATATCAATACATCTTGGTGGCTGTGGATTATGTATCCAAGTGGGTAGAAGCAATTGCATCACCCACAAATGATGCAAGAGTGGTGATTTCCTTCTTAAGAAGGAATATTTTCACCCGCTTTGGGGTCCCTCGTGCAATCATCAGTGATGGAGGAACCCATTTTTGTAATAAGCAATTTGAGAGTTTGCTTACAAAATATGGTGTTACTCACAAGGTGGCAACACCATACCATCCTCAGACTAGCGGACAAGTGGAAATCTCCAATAGAGAGCTGAAGAGGATTTTAGAAAAAACAGTGAATAACTCAAGGAAGGATTGGATTAAGAAACTGGATGATGCACTTTGGGCATACCGGACTGCGTTCAAAACACCAATAGGTATGTCACCATTCCAATTGGTTTATGGTAAATCCTGTCATCTTCCTGTAGAATTGGAGCATAGGGCTTTGTGGGCTATTAAATTTTTAAATTTTGAGCCCTCAAAAGTTAATGCTAAAAGATTGCTGCAATTGAACGAGTTGGATGAGTTTAGGCTAGGAGCTTATGAGAATGCCAGAATTTATAAAGAAAAGACAAAGAAATGGCATGACAAAAGAATTCAGCCTAAGGAGTTTAAGCCAGGACAGCAGGTACTCTTATATAACTCCCGATTAAGGTTATTTCCGGGCAAGTTAAAATCTCGTTGGTCTGGTCCTTTTGTAATTAAAAAGATATTCCCATATGGGACAGTTGAGATTTCCCCTCTTAACACAGAAAGACCTTTCAAGGTCAATGGGTGTCGATTGAAAGTTTATCATGGTGGAGATATTTATAGGGACACAATTTCTGTCCCTTTATCTTCTCCTAAATCTTGAAAGATTACTGTCAGGCTCGTGACATTAAACAAGCGCTCATTGGGAGGCAACCCAACAGGGGTAATGTTCTAAAAAAAAAAAAAAAAAAAAAGAGCTTAGAGCGTGAACGAACAGGAACCGTCACGCTGTGAGCGTGAAGGTGCTGAAGACCGTCACGCTTGGAGCGTGAACCTCCAGTGACCGCCACGCTGAGAGCGTCAACCGTCACGCTGTAAGCGTCAGCGAACAGAAACCTCCACGCTGATAGCGTGAAGATCACGCTGACAGCGTGAATGGTCAGAAAGCTTCACGCTTACAGCGTGGGATTCACGCTTCAAGCGTGAATCTGAAAAGTCGAGGGTTTTTCATTAAAAACCCTAAAACCACTCACACACCCATCTCATTTCCATCCTCCTCTTCTACTCTCCTCACACTCTCACCACCGTTACTCCCTCCATCTCCCTCTTCCTCTTCTATTCTCCTCACCATCCCCAATTCACCATATCATTCCTTCCATCTTTGTCAATCAAGCATCATCAAGACAACCACATCTCCACCACAGAGCACCGCCAGTGCATCTCCATCAGGTTTCAATTTTTGATTTCAAATGGCTGGAGAAAAGGTAACTCTTATGATCCTTCAATTATCTCATGATTCTCTCTACCTCCTCCCTTCTCTATTCTCATGGTTGCTTTGTTTACATATTCCATGGTCATGAGAAATGCTTGTAGGATGTTGAGGATGTTTGGCTGTAAGATATAAAAATAAAAATGCATGCTAAGTGTTTGATGGTTGGTCTCCAAGATTGGTATGGAACGTTTGGGTGGTATGCTTCATGATTTTCTGATATACTTGAATTCTATGGTGTTGGGACTTTTCTGAGTGCAGGGTAAGCAAGTTAAAAAGACCACAAAAGGAACTGGCCCAGGGAAGAAGACGGGCGACAGTAGTGCTGCTGGCACAAAGAGGCCTCGAACCTCTTCTTCATCCGTTTTTGATAGTACTAGGTTCTTGTCCCCTGAGGCTCAAGACCGGTACTATCAATGGTTTGCACCTAAGAAGATCATTTCGGAAAGACAAGTTAGTGTTTTTATGGATAGTGATTGTCCGGTCAGGATAACAGCCGAAAGAAGAAGGTGGAACAAACTGGTGCGATTTGCTGGTCCAAGTTCAAGTACAATTCTCAAAGAGTTTTGTGCAAATGCTGACTTGGAAATGGTGAACTCAACAAGGAAAAGTTGGGTACGGGGACATGAGATTTCTTTCTCTCCCGCAGTAATAGAGACATTTCTGGGCACCAGTTTTGACAGGAGCAAAGCATGCTATTTTGCTCAGACATATAACAGAATGCAACCTTCTGAAGAAACCGGACTGTATTGGGAGGATATGCCAGAGATTGCTGAAAGAATCAAAAGTGCAATCACCCATCCCTATGCCACATGGAAAACAAAAAGTGGAAATCCAGGGGTACCTGAGAAATTGGAAAGGTTGGATCTGAACCCTGAAGCGATGTTCTGGCATACATTTATCAACTCGACAATCATAGCTTCTACAAATATGAGTGATGTGAATGTTGAGAGAGCGGCACTGCTGTATACCCTCATGAGTGAGGAGAATTTGGATATTGCCGCTCTACTATCTGAGAGGATTGTCTACATCATCACCCAGAAAAAAGCTGAGATCCATCTAGCCCACAGCTCCTTGATAGAGCAACTTTGCTTGGAAGCTGGGGTGGAAATTGATAATGATGAGGCTGATGATGTAAAAGTAAAAAAGGAGCTTACACAAGCAAATTTTCATGCAATGAGGGCGGAGTCCAACCGTCATTCCATCTGGAAGGCGTCGTGTGCCTTGGGTGAACAGCAACCAATACCGCCACCAGCTCCAGCATCTGCATCTGCATCAGCACCTTCTGCAGAAATGGTACTTCTTCAGAGATTGGATCGTCAGATGCAAGACATGACGGTTGAGCAGAGGCTCATGCGGGGCATGCTTGAGAGACTATGCAGTGATCGTGGGATTGACACCACTAGTTTCAGATCACAGCATCCACATTCTTCACCCCCAGCTGATGATGACACCATGGAGGATTACTGATGATCCTCTATCTTTTCAAAAAAAAAAAAATTTATAATTGTAGTTTTAATGTTTTTAAGTCAATTTCCTTATTTGATTTTGTTGGAAGACAATATGATGAAAGATTTTCCCTTTTGATGCAATATCTTTGGATAAAAAAATTTCTGTTTTGTTGATTAACAAAGATGTGCATGTTCCAGTTGACAGAATGCGAACTTTGTGCTGTAAATAGTTGTTGCTGAGGACAGCAATGTTCTAAATCTGGGAATTGGGTCGCATGCTGCACATGCGAAACATTGCTAAATGTGGAACACAAAAGGGAGACTCTTAACACTTTTACTGTTTTAATTTAGTTTTAGTTTTCCTTCTCAGTTCATTTTATTTCTGCATATAAAAAAAAAAAAAAAAACTTGAATTCCAAAGCAAGCAATCTCAGGTTTGACATGTTGCTTCAAGTCCAAAATTGGAATGAATCAATGATATCTGTGAATATTCATCTGTGCATTTGATTTGAGAATGATGTCTGCTTGTCTGTATAGTTACTTCATGGTAAATCTTTCTAAGATAATGCCTGATGTGAATTCTGGAAGTTAGATCCTGGTTTGAAAAACAGCATAGAGGATTGAGCTGAAAATAGAAATTAGAGAACCTCATTGTAGTGGTTTCTTGAATTTGAATTGTTTCTCTAGCTTGCATGCATGGCTGATATGATAAAGGCAATTCCTTCTTGTAATTACTTGGCCAAATAACTGTCCAAAGAACCTTAGCCTGTTATTTCTTATTGGATTCAACCATAAGACACATGACTTCTTTTCCTATTGACATACCTTGAATGAGATTGAAGTACTTATTACAGAAAATTCAAGAAAAAAAAAAAGTTCATGAAAGTTGAAGTGATGACAAAAACAAAAGCTGAGATTAAAGAAAAAAAAAAGAACAAAATGAAAAGTTGCATAGCAACAGAAAAAGCAGGAAAAGGTCAGGAAGGAAGAAGAAAAAGAAAAATATGAATAGAAAAGGAAGAACTAAGTGAAATTGTGTCTGAGCATGAACAACTAGTAGTTTTTCAATCTCATATACAGTAAAAATTAGCTACTTTCCCAAATATTCATACCTTAGCCTAAGCCAAGTTACAACCTTGCAAAGACCTTTTGATCAGTAGATGCATGGCAAATGGATTCCTTATTTTTAGGAATTTGAGAATATGTTCAACCTCAAAGATTAACTGCTACATTGAGGGAATGAGTGCAGAACCCTCAAACACTGAGTGACAAAAATATGCATGTTAGTGAGAAACATTCAAGCTGGGATCCAAATTCTTGATGAAACTGAAAAGTATTATTACAGATTTTTGCCATGAAGTTATACGTGCATAGCAGTTTAAGATTCTTAAAATATATATGCTCAGATGTCTCTTTGCAGAAGTTCATCTTGTTTCTCTTCTGATTCATTACATTGCTGGGGACAGCAACGTTCAAATCTGGGAATTGTTTGATGTGCCGTCAGCACATAAGTAAATTCAAGCCAAAAAGAGAAGAATAATGAACTATTCCTCATCTAAAATGCAATGGTTCTTATTGTAATCCTTAAATTCCACTTTCAAGAGTGTTTAACTGATTTTATGCTCAAATTTCAGGAAAAACAAACAAATCTGGAAGGAAAATGAGGATTGGCCAAGAGTAAGATCCACGCTCACAGCGTGAGATTGACGCTGCAAGCGTGGGATTACAGAGGCATCCACGCTCACAGCGTGAGATTGACGCTGCAAGCGTGGGATTACAGAGGCATCCACGCTCACAGCGTGAGATTAACGCTGCAAGCGTGGGATTACAGAGGCATCCACGCTCACAGTGTGAGATTGACGCTGCAAGCGTGGGTTATAAAAGCTACAGCTGAACTATCAAAGGGCAAAAGTGGAATAAAAGATAAAATGTTGGTCTTATAAATAAGGAGGTGCAAATTCTGAAAAGGCACTGATTTCTAAACCTAGAAGAGACCGCCATTGGAGAGAGAGGAGGCTGTTCGTCGTTCGTTCTTCGTTCATTCTTGTAATTTACTTTCTTGTTGAATTTTATTTGAGATCAGCCATGAATATGGTTGGCTAGATCTTAGTATTGTGGTAAGGGTCACAACCCTGAATGTGAACCCCTTGTAGTTTGGATCTGATTTATATATGTTTATCCTTTTGCATCTATTTCCCTTCGCTCTTCATCTCATTGATCTTTTAGATCTGATCATTCTAACAGATCACCAGGGTTAGGATTCACAATAGGGATATTGGGATCCTAATTCCCGAACAGGAGGAAAATAGCTGTTCATGTACGCACTAGGGATAGGCTACATGAACCGCAAACGCGAAAGATTCACCGAATTGCATGATTAACCTGAAAAGGAATCACTAAGGGATTAGGGTTCTAATAGGGTTAATAAGGTTAAGATCACTAAGGGATTAGGGCTTAACCAATTAAATAAAAGATGGTGAATCGTTTGATCAAAAGAGTAATTCATTTGTAAATTTATATTCAGATTACAAGGTGGGGATCAGACAGGTGTTCGTACTCTTACTGCAATCTTCTCACAATTGTTTTTCACAATCTCTTATAATTCAATCTCTCTTCATCTCTTTCTTCAGAAAACCCTAAAAATACGCAATCTACTTTTTAATTTACTTTTTTTTAAACCAACAATTATTGCTACCCTCTTTTGATCCATTCAACTTAAGGGGACTGGTTATTATAGTACTTGGTCTACAATCCCTGTGGAGACGATACTCTACTTCATCAATTTTATTACTTTTATTAGTTCTTGGAACACACAAAAGATCCAAAAAGGTATTCTTCATGTTTGTCGTCCCGTTTTTGTACTTTTCTTCTATTTTTATTTTCAGTTCATGTTGAATTCAGATTAGCCAACAAGACTCATTGGAAGGAGAAAAAGACACACAAAAGATCATTGTGTTGTCGTCCCGTTTTTGTACTTTTCTTCTATTTTTATTTTCAGATCCCTTTGTGAACAATTGGTACAAGGATTGAATCACTTTATGTGTTGATTTTAATATACTTCATCTTTATCTTGTGCGTATTGATATTATTTCTGTTAGATCTGATCAACCTAATAGGGGATGATATTCTGGGCATTAGGGTTCGCAATAGAAATATTGGAATACTGATTCTGAAAGGAGATAAAGATGACGCTTCATGCATGTTCTAGGAATAGACTTGTATGAATTGCAGTCGTGGGATTTATCTACATAATGCTTATTATCATGCGGTATTACTAAGGGATTAGGATTCCAATTGAAGTAAAGGGTTAGATCACCAAGGGATTGGGATCTAACTAATTATTTCTAAAGATGATAATTTGTCTGAGTTGTTAATTTCGATAAGTATTGTGAATCAATCCAAAGTAAAATTGGGAGCAATTGGTGAATGTACCCTGGCTACAGTACTTTTCTCACTTCTTTTACAAAAACATTTCCCTCATTTTCTTATTTTAAGTCTTTCTCATAAAAACCTAAAAACAAGTCTTTTACTTTTAATTAGTTACAATATTGTGACACCACAAATTGATTCATCTAACTTAAGAGGACTGGTTATCGTAGTAGTTGTTTTACAATCCCTGTGGAGACTATCTTACTTATCACTTTTATTACTTGGAACTATCGGTACACTTGCCGATTACGCAACAATAAGCCTCCCCAAAGGATGTTCTCCAAGCTGCATTGGCACAAATTCGGTCCAGCCTCTTAAAAACTCTATCAAGGTGAAGCCACTTAGGACCCCTCCAAGTGAAAGTTGAGCCTCTACAGCCAAGGTCCAACATATTACAATCATTAAGGACAGAAGCAAAATTCTGACAGCTTGCAAGATTAACATGAGCTCCCCTTTTCTTTTCTTTTATTGAAGCTATCTCATTGAAATCTCCCATCATGATCCAAGGCCCCACCATGTTCTCACTGATTCTCCTTAAATCGAGCCAGAGTTCCTCCCGGTTCTCTTCTCTAGGATTAGCATAAACCATTGTTAGGCAAAAAGAGTTCCCCTGATTAATACAACAAGAAACATGAATATACTGATTTGACTTCTCTATGGTGGAAATTTTAAACAGGTCTTCTTTCCATAATAGCCAAATGCCACCAGAAAAGCCAACTGCATCTACCATCACAAACTGATTGAAGCCTAGTTGCTTTATTTTCTTTTTGGCAATAGCTCCACTGATCCTAGGTTCCAAAATGGCTACCATTCCAACCTTATGCTTCCTGATGAAATTTCTGAGGGATGTTTTAAAAGATTTTTTTTGCAGCACCCCTACAATTCCATACAAGGCAGTTCATTGGGATACTAGGGTGGATCTAGGATTACAGAGGGCCTGGGCACTCTCATTCACTTGCTCTAAAGCATCTTCATTCTTGATATTCTCCATTTCCATACTGACTAATGATCCTCTATCCGGAGGCACAGCTTCCCTGGAACATTCAACACTACTGGTCTTGGTAATTTCCATGTCCGAAGCAATGTTATCCACCACACACCTAGTGTTGGTAGGAGATGAGTTATCGTTACCATTTATATTTGTAGCAGAAATTTTAGAACATGGGTCCTTTTCTATTCCACTAGAAGGGGAATTGAAAACATTGCTCTGATTGGTCGGACTTGTAGAATTGTTGGATGAAGGGAGCTCTGAAATCTTTGGGCTCTTTCCTGTCAGGGAAGATTCAGACATGAAAACAAAGGTTTCTGTTTTCCCTTTCCCTTTAGGTTTATAGCTGACTTTATTGGTAGATTTTTTTAGGCCAGTTTGTGTTTTATTAACATTGTTCTGATTGCTAGGCTGGGAGGTGAGATATAACACCTCATATATTTAAATATGAATTTTTATATTATATTGTGAAATGAAAGTTGGTGGATTAGTGAAAATCCAAGAATTATGGCCAAATGGGCAAAAAGGGCAAAATGGTAAATTGCCAACCGTGTGTTATGAGGCAAAAATACTGAGTTAGAGATTTCAAATGACAAAAGTAATGCTGGAAATGGAATCAGGGCGGAAAATTGAGTGAATAGGCAAATTTGGGAAAAAGTGATGAATTGTGATTTTTAAGTGTTAAAATACTGTGATGTGAGTGTACCGATAGGTGTGAAATTTTTATCAATATTTTGGAGAAATAAAAATATGTCATGGACTGGAAAAATATTTAGATTAAGAATTTATGATCGGAATTTTTATCGGGGTTAAAGTTAGATCGCGTGTGGGACCCGTGTGACCGAAGTCACTTGGCCCACCCTCCTTTTCTTCTTTCTTTCCCTCCTTCCTTCCTTATATCTCCCGTGCGCCCCTGTGAGAAGAGAACAAGACACCATTTTCTTCATCCTTTTCCCATTTCTTCATTTCTTCACCGAATCGCTTGATTTTGGTGTTGAAATCTATTGTAAACAACCTTCCAAAGCCATTGGTAACACTTAGAAGCCTTGAATCCACCTCTTTGGCTGCGTTTTTGGCAAAGTCAGATCCGACCCACTTGGGTTCTTGGAGTTTTGATCTTCTAATGGTTTAGTGAAGCCTTGGTGGTGATCATACAACACATTGTGAGTATATTTGTGCTATTTTTGTGTTTGATTTCATAGATCTAGGAAATTATGTTCTAAGCTTTAATTTTAGATGTGTGATGATAGAGAGCTCAAATGGAAAAATGCTATTAGATGAAAAGGCCTTAGAATCATGCTTGTAAGCTAGAAATGCTATGTTAATTTTTGGTGAAAAATATAGGTTTTTAACTTAGGCGAATTTGAGGAAATTTCATGAAAAATGAGTTTTGGTGTAATTTGGATTTGATGATTGTTGTAGGGTGCCTCACACGGACGTAATTGTGAAAATTTGATTTGGAGCATACGTTTGGAACGGATTGCTCGTATTGAGGTAAACTCTTGGAACTTGGGTTTAATCCCTAGTGTGCTCCACCACACCTAGTGGAAGGTTGTGGTTGGATTATGTGTTTATGGCATGGTGTGATTGTGTGCTTGTATGCATATTGCTTGTATTTTGTGAAAATTGTTTGGTCACTGGCCAGTTGACGTGTGTTGGGTTTGGACATCCGCTGGATCATTTCGTGACGGAGTGCCAGTTGGACTGCCATGGGGTCGACTCTGGGAGCGACTCCAGGATGAGCCAAACGTGGGACGTCCGCCGGATAGGGCTCATGAGGAGTTCCGGTTGGGTTGCCATGGAGTTTTCTCAACCATGGGAGAAGCTATAGGATTGTCTCGGGAGTTATATGATGGAGCCCTTGAACATGAATCCATGAGTGGATGTTCTTGGGTTGTCTCCAGTTGGATGGTGATATTGTTTTACTTGCATATTACATGATGTCATTTTTATACATTTTAGTGAGCCATGGAGTGGAGAGAGCCTCTAGCTCCATTGGTTTACTGAGATATTTCCGTATATCTCACCCCGTGTTTGGGGGACCACATTTCAGGTCACTATGAGCCGGGAGGAGCTTCGGGCAAGAAGCTCGTGTAGTGGACATTGGATTGGCATGCGGTGCATTGGGATTGCATGACTTTTTGGAGGAGTTTATGGAGTGCACATAGCATACCATTAGTATTTTGAGACTTAGGTCATGAACATATTGCATGATGTCATTTCCATACTTTTGTTAGTGTTCATGATTATATGCTAAGTCTTGTTTATGGTTTATTATTCATGGCATGGATAATTGTATATTTTGAGTGAGCATGGGACTTGTCCATTGCCACATTCATAGCCTTGAAGTCTTGGTATTCATGTTGTAAAAATGGTCCATATTTGTATGTAAATGGCCATTGCTTTGAGGACTTTGTAAATGATATTTAACCTAAGGAAAATGCATGATGGAAGGGCCTAGAGCCTACATTAGGACATGATTATGTGTTGTGTGGAGTACCAAGGGGTTAGGGATGGATTACACAACCTTTTTGGGGCTTAAAATGCTGTAATCTGTCATTTTGCTGCATAGTAATCGATTACCCAAGGCATGGTAATCGATTACCATGCAACAGGGGACGAAAAATTGGCTACTGTCTTCACTGGTACCATGTGAGGTAATCGATTACCAAAAGTTGGTAATCGATTACCAGAACAGAGGATTGAGAAAATTGGCTACTGCCTCATTTTTGACAGGTGGTAATCGATTACCACCCACTGGTAATCGATTACCACAGTGTAATTTTTGAAAATTCAGGTTTTTCTAGACTAAAATAAAAGGGCTTAACTTGATGGGTAGAACTCCAATTGATACATGGTTTGAAACCACGCGTAGACAACGTAAAGGACTACAACTTGGTAAAATGTGAGAGTAATATGGTGAGTTTAAATGAATTGAATAAAAGAAGGATGAAGGATGTTAGCAAAAATGTATGCTTCCGCAAATTGCATTTACAATTATAGTGTTGTTTTAATGGATTACGGAAAAAGTTATTGTTGTAAAAAGGAATGTGATAAAAGAAAAAAGTTGCCCGTAATTTAATTAATCCAATTACTGTGATTGTAACTGCGCTTAATATCATAATCAATGATAACAATACCGGTGTACAACGGGCTGTTACATTTTATGGTATTAGAGCAGTTTTGTGAGGGAACTCTGATTGTTTGTATATGTTGTATCTTGTGTACCATAGCTATCTGTGAATTATTTATGATTAATGTATATGTGATTCCTCAGTGTGGGTATGATCAACTCATTCCTTTGTGTTACATGTACAGATATCATGAGTAGGGCACGAGGTCGCCGTGGGGCACGTGGTGCAGGTCCTTTGCCACCGGATCCGGTCACTGCAGTCCTGAATGCTCTGCAGGCGGAGACGGCTGCAAATAGAAATATGACTGAGAACCTGATGAAAACTAATCAGGATATGATGCAGGCCTTTATGGCTGAGATGAGGGCGGATAGAGGTCGTCCTAGGAGGGATAATTCACCTCCACATACTGCTACAGTGACTCCTACACCGACGCCATCTGTTACTCCTCAACAGGGGGAGAGTGGGGCTAGTCACCACACTGGTGAGGCTAGTCATCATACCACTGACCCGAGCTATATTCCTGATCCGTCGTCTGTCGCCCAATCCACTGGGGCTGCGGGGCAGGTTGTTGATAATGCTGATGATGAGCGTAGGCTCATATCTTTTAGGAAACATAAGCCACCCGCATTTCTGGGGTCAAGGGACCCAAAGGAGGTCACTGCTTGGTTGAGGGGTATGGACAAGATTTTTCAGGTGATGAGATGCCAAGATCCGCAGAAGTTATTGTACTCTGTTTATATGCTGGAGGGTGATGCCCAAGAGTGGTGGGACAATGTGTCTCGCCCATTTGTTATTCAGGGTGAGGTTCTTACTTGGACTTTGTTCGAAGGTCTGTTCCATGAAGAATATTTTCCCCGCGATGTTCGGGAGGCAAAGCAAGGTGAATTTGATAAATTGGTACAGGGAGTTATGACTGTGGATGCCTATGTGGCAAAATTTAAGAACTTGTCAAGTTTGCTAATTATGGAGGTACTCTACCTACTCCGGAATTCTTGTCAGCTAAATTTCAAAGAGGGCTGAGTGAGAAGATTGCTAAGAGGATGTCCAATACTGCGGTGAGAAACTTTGCTGATTTGGTGACCCAATGCAAGAGGGTCGAGACTGTTTATGGGAGGTATCCAAAATCGGATAAGGTAAAAGAGCAAGATGTGAAGAGGACACCTGGTCCTTCTGGTAATACTAACAGAGGAGGTTTCAATAATAATAATAGAGGTAGGGGTTGCACGTAAGGCAGCCTCCTGGTCAGTTCAAGAGGGGTGGAAATACTGGTGGTGGTGGTGCTGCGGACAGATATTATATCCCAAAATGTGGGATGTGTGGGAAATACCACAAGGGTGTATGTGGTGCTGGTCCATTGACATGTTTTAAGTGTGGTCGGAGTGGCCACTTTGCTAGAGATTGTCCATCTTCTTCGGGGCAGGCTGCGAATCTGCAGGCCTTGCCGGCAGCTACTACTACTGCTACTCCCATTACTGCTGTTCCTACTGTGGGACGAGTTTATACTACAAATGCGCAACATACTCAAAAGGCTCCGAATTTGGTTAAAGGTATAATTTTCCTATCTAATGTTGATTTGTCTGTATTATTTGATTCGGGAGCTACACATTCTTTTGTGGCGGACTATGTGGCTAAGGCGTTGGACTTAAAGGTAACACGAATGGTTCCTCCGATGCGTATTACTACCGCTACAGGAGAGGTTAGTGAATCGTCTTGGATTTGTGAAGATGTGAAGTTCACTTATTTAGGCAGGGGTTACACCATTGATTTAATTATCTTACCCCTGGCCTCTGTCAATTTGATTTTGGGGATGGATTGGTTGTCTCGGAACTGCGCAATGATTGATTGCTGCAAAAAAGAGGTTGTTGTTATCTCACGAGAGGCCGACTGTTTGCCCGTCTTTGTATTTGTCTGTAAGTCAAACTGTGAAAGCCTTGAAGGCTGGAGATTTGGGATATGTCTTACTGGGCGGATTGGTGGGTGACAAAAAGGAGGAGATTTCTGCTATTCCAGTTGTTAATGAGTTTGAGGATGTATTTCCGGATGAGATACCGGAATTCCCACCTGAGAGAGAGATTGAATTCTCGATTGACCTACTGCCTGGTGTGGGACCGATCTCCTTGGCTCCATACCGGATGTCGCCACTTGAGTTGGCCGAGTTGAAGAAACACATTGAAGAACTATCTGCGAAGAATTTTATTAGGCCGAGTGTGTCTCCGTGGGGCGCACCGGTGATATTTGTGAAGAAAAAGGATGGTAGCATGAGATTGTGCACTGACTACCGACAGTTGAATAAAGTGACTATTAAGAACCGGTACCCATTGCCGCGTATTGATGATTTATTAGATCAGTTGAGGGATGCCTGCGTATTTTCGAAGATTGATCTCCGGTCCGGATATCACCAGATTCGGATTAAACCGGAAGATGTACCTAAAACAGCTTTCCGATCCAGATATGGACATTTTGAATATCAAGTGATTCCTTTTGGGCTAACTAATGCCCCGGCGGTGTTCATGGACTATATGAACCGCATTTTCAAACCGTTTTTGGACCAGTTTGTAATTGTTTTTATTGATGACATTTTGATCTACTCTAAGAGTAAGGAGGAGCACGTCGACCATTTGAGGACTGTGTTGCAGGTGTTGAAGGATAAAAATTTATATGCTAAACCGTCTAAGTGTGAATTCTGATTGTCTGAGGTACAATTTTTGGGTCACGTTATTTCTGCAAGCGGTGTTGCAGTGGATCCAAGCAAGATTGAAGCGGTGAGTGACTGGGAACGACCTAAGACTGTGACTGAGATTAGAAGTTTTCTGGGGCTTGCTGGCTATTATCGCCGATTTATACAGGGATTTTCTGCAATGGTTCTACCGTTGACCCGATTGACACGAAAGGATACTCCTTTTGTGTGGACCCAGGAATGTGAGGACTGTTTTCTGCTACTTAAAGAGAAATTGACCACTGCTCCGGTATTGACTCTACCTGATCCGGAGGGTGAGTTTGTATTATATTGTGATGCTTCTAAGAAAGGTTTAGGGAGCGTGCTGATGCAGGAAGGAAAAGTGATTGCTTATGCGTCTAGGCAGTTAAGGCCGCATGAAGAAAATTATCCGACGCACGACTTGGAATTGGCTGCTATTGTATTTGCCTTGAAAATTTGGAGGCACTTTCTGTATGGGATGAAATTTGCTGTGTTCAGCGACCATAAAAGCTTGAAATATTTGTTTGATCAGAAGGAGCTGAATATGAGACAGCGTAGATGGGTTGAATTCTTGAAAGATTATGACTTTGAGCTGAAATACCACCCGGGAAAAGCTAATGTTGTGGCAGATGCATTGAGTAGGAAGTCTGTCAATTTATCTCATATGATGATGTGGGACAATGAAGTGATTGAGCAATTCCGTGACATGAAAATAACGGATTTCTTTGCAGGAAGAATGTGTGATATGGAGTTGACTCGGATTGAGAACGAGCTACACGAGAAGATTAAAGAGACTCAGATTCGCAACGAAAGTATAAAATATTTGAAAGACCAGAGTGGCATATCTGTTAATGAGCAGGGATTGTTGTTATATCAGGGCAGGATTGTTGTGCCCAAGGAACTTGCAGAGGAAGTTATGACTGAGGCCCATAAGGGTCAATATGCTATCCACCCAGGTGCTACAAAAATGTACCAAGATTTGAAAGTTAAGTTCTGGTGGCCTGGGATGAAAAGGGATGTTGCCGAGTACGTGTCTAAGTGCTTGGTTTGTCAGAAAGTGAAAATAGAGCATCAGAAACCTGCTGGATTACTTCAGCCGCTG
Source organism: Gastrolobium villosum (assembly GCA_032173675.1). NCBI lineage: Eukaryota > Viridiplantae > Streptophyta > Magnoliopsida > Fabales > Fabaceae > Gastrolobium > Gastrolobium villosum. The sequence goes on along the minus strand of JAVKPL010012322.1, from coordinate 45,149 downwards.
GATATACCTGAATGGAAATGGGAAAGTATTTCAATGGATTTTGTTGTGGGGTTGCCGCGAACTCAAGCTGGTTATGATTCGATTTGGGTCATTGTGGACCGACTCACGAAGTCTGCACATTTTCTACCAGTACGAGTGGACTACACCACAGAGAAGTTGGCTACACTGTATGTAAAGGAGATTGTTAGACTCCATGGGATACCGATTAGCATTGTTAGTGATCGGGACCCGAAGTTTACTTCGCGATTTTGGGGAGCTTTGCAGCAGGCTTTTGGCACTCAGCTTCGACTGAGCACTGCTTATCATCCACAGACTGATGGTCAGACTGAGAGGACCATACAGACACTTGAGGATATGCTGAGAGCTTGCACACTGGAACAGGGTAATGCTTGGGATAAGTACTTACCATTGGTGGAATTTTCTTATAACAACAGTTTTCATTCCAGTCTGGGTATGGCACCATATGAGGTTTTGTATGGCAGGAGGTGTCGTACGCCCACATGTTGGACTGAGGTAGGCGATAAAGAAAGATTTGGTCCGGATTTTGTGCAGGAAACGACAGTGCAAATTGAAATGATCAGAGAAAAATTGAAACAGGCACAGAATCGGCAGAAAAGCTACTATGACAATAATCATAGACCGCTGGAATTTGAGGAAGGTGACCATGTATTTGTACGTTTGTCGCCGGTCACAGGTGTTGGCCGTGCGTTGGGTGTGAGGAAGCTGAGTCCACGGTTTATTGGGCCGTATCAGATTATGAAAAGAGTAGGATTGGTGGCCTATCAGCTTGCCTTACCCCCGCAATTGTCGAATCTACATGATGTATTTCATGTGTCGCAGTTGCGACGTTATGTTCCGGATGAATCACATGTGGTGATACCGGATAATATTGAAATCAGGGAGAACTTGAAGACTCCCATTGGTCCTATTGCAGTATTGGATCGCAATGAAAAGCGATTGAGAAGTAAAGTGATTCCCATGCTGAAGATTCAGTGGGAAGGCCGCACACCTGAGGAGGCTACTTGGGAGCGGGAGGACGAGATTCTCCGGCTGTATCCTGAGTTAGCGAGCAGGTATGATTTAATTTTGCGGACAAAATTTCTAAAAGGTGGGGTGAATATAACACCTCATATATTTAAATGTGAATTTTTATATTATATTGTGAAATGAAAGTTGGTGGATTAGTGAAAATCCAAGAATTATGGCCAAATGGGCAAAAAGGGCAAAATGGTAAATTGCCAACCGTGATGAATAGTGATATGAATCCATGAGTGGATGTTCTTGGGTTGTCTCCAGTTGGATGGTGATATTGTTTTACTTGCATATTACATGATGTCATTTTTATACATTTTAGTGAGCCATGGAGTGGAGAGAGCCTCTAGCTCCATTGGTTTACTGAGATATATCCGTATATCTCACCCCGTGTTTGGGGGACCACATTTCAGGTCACTATGAGCCGGGAGGAGCTTCGGGCAAGAAGCCCGTGTAGTGGACATTGGATTGGCATGCGGTGCATTGGGATTGCATGACTTTTTGGAGGAGTTTATGGAGTGCACATAGCATACCATTAGTATTTTGAGACTTAGGTCATGAACATATTGCATGATGTCATTTCCATGCTTTTGTTAGTGTTCATGATTATATGCTAAGTCTTGTTTATGGTTTATTATTCATGGCATGGATAATTGTATATTTTGAGTGAGCATGGGACTTGTCCATTGCCACATTCATAGCCTTGAAGTCTTGGTATTCATGTTGTAAAAATGGTCCATATTTGTATGTAAATGGCCATTGCTTTGAGGATTTGTAAATGATGTTTAACCTAAGGAAAATGCATGATGGAAGGGCCTAGAGCCTACATTAGGACATGATTATGTGTTGTGTGGAGTACCAAGGGGTTAGGGATGGATTACACAACCTTTTTGGGGCTTAAAATGCTGTAATCTGTCATTTTGCTGCATAGTAATCGATTACCCAAGGCATGGTAATCGATTACCATGCAACAGGGGACGAAAAATTGGCTACTGTCTTCACTGGTAATCGATTACTGGCCTTTGGTAATCGATTACCATGTGAGGTAATCGATTACCAAAAGTTGGTAATCGATTACCAGAACAGAGGATTGAGAAAATTGGCTACTGCCTCATTTTTGACAGGTGGTAATCGATTACCACCCACTGGTAATCGATTACCACAGTGTAATTTTTGAAAATTCAGGTTTTTCTAGACTAAAAGAAAAAGGGCTTAACTTGATGGGTAGAACTCCAAATGATACATGGTTTGAAACCACGCGTAGACAACGTAAAGGACTACAACTTGGTAAAATGTGAGAGTAATATGGTGAGTTTAAATGAATTGAATAAAAGAATGATGAATGATGTTAGCAAAAATGTATGCTTCCGCAAATTGCATTTACAATTATAGTGTTGTTTTAATGGATTACGGAAAAAGTTATTGTTGTAAAAAGGAATGTGATAAAAGAAAAAAGTTGCCCGTAATTTAATTAATCCAATTACTGTGATTGTAACTGCGCTTAATATCATAATCAATGATAACAATACCGGTGTACAACGGGCTGTTACATGAGACCTCCTTTATTTTCCTTATGCATATCCAGTTTGGGTCCTGATGGAGATTTCAGAATCGTGTATTTCAAGTTGGAAGGACCAGGTTCCTTCCCTGCCTCTTTCTTCTGGGGGATCGAACTCTTGCTATTGGAGATATCGACTCCAAAATTTCTCTCTCCATTACCTTCATTCTTCTTGATGGGTTGGCTTTTTGTAAATTTCTTCTTTTGTACTACCATCCAAGGACCCACACCATGGTTGGTAGGGGTTTTAGCCATGTCCACCGGGTTAGGATTCTACTTGTTATCAGCTACATCTGGTCTTACAACCTCTGGACAATTATCAGTATTATGACCGTATTTACCACACTTGATACATATCAGGTAAAGACTTTCATATTCTACCTTGAATGTCCTATCTTCTAGGATAAATTTGCCTCTAAGGGATTTAGAAAGGTCCGGATCTACACATAACCGGGCAAACTTCCCTCGGTCTCCAGTTGAGGTAGTTTTATCTACCTTCAACACTCTACCAATAGTATTTCCTATTACTTTCAGAAAATGAAGTACACAGAATTCTTGAGGCATACCTGGTAAGCGGATCCAAGCGGCTACTCTATGAATATTGGCTTCGATAGGGTTGAAGAACGGCTCCCACTTTCTGATTGCAAGATAGTGTCCCATCAGTATCCATGGACCCCCTGTTAACGCAAGATTAAGGTCCTCCAGGCTTGTAAATTTCACGGAGAAAAAATCGTTACCCAAATCTGCCACTGTGATGGGTCCCGATTTTGCCCATAATTGTTCAAGCTTGGTCTTCATGTACATGACCCCAACTTTCTTACCCAATAGCTTCACGATTAAAGCGTTTCTCCATGGACTTCTCAGCCTCTGTTACGCTTCCTGGGTGCAGCGTATTCTCACTGATCCGTCCTCTCCATAAATTGTTTGAAATCCATGCTCGTCAATGGTTCCTTGGCTCGGATCAAGAGTTTCGCTCGTTTCTTCCGAAAATTCTTCATGCCAGGAGTCTTCTTCCCCCATCGCCGAGTTGCCCTTAGCTCGAAGAGCTTCAGCGAATGATTTGGGTTTTCCAGAGGGGATGCGCTCTTGTATATTTCCTAGGCTTGCTCCTCTATTCGACGAATCTGGGGAGAATTCCTCTCCGTTTTTTGATCTTTTTATGCTCTTCCTCATTGTCTCATGTGAATCGGTGGCCATTATTACTGGACCGCCATGGTTGTTGGTGGATGAAATCATTTTTCGTGCCCTAGCAGAGAGAAAAGGTTTCGTGCGCGTGTAGTTCACGCGAGACTAACCCATTGTAAGGTTCCGTAATATAATCACTTTATTTGTGATGGAATCTATTGCTTGTAACGTCGCAACATGCGATGGATTACGTATACCGTCGCAGTTAGTAGCAACCGTTTGCAACAAAAATCTAAATAATTTCGTCGCGAATTTACAAAAATTTTAAAAATATATACTCCAATTCATTGAATTTTCACCCAGCAAACAGTCCAACAATATATACATATATAGTCCAACAATCAATCAACAGTCCAAAAATATACAATTAAAAATAAATTACAAACAAATACAAAAAAGTAAGAACATACTAAAGCTAATCATGAAAAAATGTAATAAAATACATCACAAAGTAGGGATGTGGGAAGAAGAAGTGGGAGGGGAAGGGGATGAGGATGAGGATGTGGATGTAGAAGGCCTTAGACATCGACTCTTGTTCCACCTTCATCACCTTCAGTGCGGCCTCCATTTTCTCCCTTTCCTCCTTTTCCTGTTGCTGCTCGACCTACACTACAGCAGCCATCCGTCGCATCCTGGCGAGCTTATCTGCAAATACATTACGAATTTAGGTCAATCATTTTGTAAATAATTTTAATGGATTAAGGCGTAAAAAGTGTAAACAATTACTATCTGTGTGCCTTTACCTTCAGAAACTCCTATAGAGCGGCTGGAGGGGCGCTTGCTCATCTTCAATTGGCTGCCAGATGCTCCCATGTCGAACACACTTCCTTTTTTATTAAAATTTTCATATGCTTTTAGGAAGAGTTCATTGTTGTCGACTTGAGAGACGAGGTTGACATCATCTGTCAGCGCCTGCGCCTAGCTCTCCTCCTGAAGCTTATCATATGCCTCATACTAGATTACATTTCAAAAAAAGAAAACAAAATATTAATAAAGATAAATTGAAATACACGTTGATAAATAAAATGAAAATGAAGTACATCATAAACTCACATCTAATCCCCTACTCGAGTCATTGATCTAATCACGGGACCCATATCCTGACTCGTGGGTGGACCTATTGGAGAATAGCTCGCACTGAACTGACCCACAAAGAGACACTACAAGGAAATCTCACATATAGTATCAATAGGCAATGTCTCTTATATTTGGGTGTGTCTTTCCTTAGATCTGATGTTGTCGTATAGACCTGTGCTCTGGAAGACTTGCTTTGATTGTATACATTGTCTGCCTGAAACATGGAGACTCGTAGGTATACTCTTGGGCATGCCCTAAGGACTCGGGCCTAGTATGACAAGCTGAAGGAATTTGTCAATCTCTGTTAGAGATTAGGTTATCCGTAGACCGGTGAAACCGGGATGACATTTACGGGACTCGGGAATCTATGCATAGTAAAGGAGTAATGAGATGACCCGCTCTTTAGAGTCCGTAAATGAAGATTTTCTATTTCGACAAAAGCTCACCCTAGACCGCAGGGGTTGATACGTTTTCCTTGACCTAGGTCAATGAGATGGATAACCGAGATGAAAGGACAACTTACACGGTAACCAAATAGGTATAACAGGTTGATCATTCGACTAGCTATGGGACAATAAAGCATTGCTAGTGCTCTGTGTTGTCATTAGATGGATTAGGCCTAATGGGCCCAAACACATTTATGTCAGTGGCTATGTTGGGCCTGATAGGTCGCACACAAACACCTTAAGTTGTCTTGAATTCTAGCATATGTGTTTTGGGCCCAATAAGGCATAATGGACCTAAGTTGGAAAAGCCCACATATTGGGCCAAGAGAGAGTATGTGGCATCATGGGTCAAGTTGGACTTGATCCATGATGTAACCTAATTAATTTAAATGTTAAATTAATAAAATTAATTTATATTCTAATTTTGAATTTTTAATTTGAAATTTGAATTTAAATAAAATTAATTTAAATTCTAATTTTGAATTTCAAATTTGAAATTGCAATTTAAATATAGTTATTAAATTAGATTTATTAAAGATGGAAAAAATAAAGGAAACCAATAAATTAGATTGATTGGAAATAAATCAATTGGATTAATTACCCAAAATTAAGGAAACCAATTAATTTAATTAATTGGTTGAAATTAAGGAAACAAATCAATTGGACTGATTGACCAAAATTAAGTAAACAAATTAATTAAATTAATTGGCTGAAATTGGGGAAACTAATCAATTGGATTGATTGAATAAAATTAAGGAAATTACCCAATAAGATTGTGATTTGATGAGGGACCTGATTTGACTTAGTTTTAGGTTATTAAGTCGTCACATCTATATATAGCCCCTCTTCTTTATTAATTTTGAATCTCTTGTTCTCTAATTTTCTCCTCTGAAACCTTAGCCAACTCACACATCAGTGTAGCGACTATCTCTCTTGGAATAACCAAAGGCACTACCCAATCTCTATTCTTCTCTTGAGTCTAGCAACCTCCATTGAAGGATATTGGGCATTCAAAGGAGTGTTCTTCTCTTACAAGACAACAAGGTGGTGTGGATTTCTATCGGAGGACTTGTGTTCTTCAAGTCTGGAGAATTGATCAAGAACGCATTTGATCAGGAATAATTATTCGAATAAAGGTATCTACTTTAAACCCTAACATGTCTATTGCATGATTCATGGGTTGAAAATGATTGAGGTGGGCAAAAGTTGCGTCTTCCGAACAAAAATATTTAATTTTTCCCTCCTTTATGTTCATGGCCAACAAGAGGCTACTTACAAACTCTTCAACATGCTCCGACACGCAGTCAACTTTCTCCGACACGTGGTCAACGCTCTAACAAGTTTTTTTTGTCTTAATTTTATTTTATTAACTAAAAATAAAAAAATCATTTATAAATCAATTTTAGTCTATTATGAAATTTGACATGAAAAATTAACAAGATATGAAAAATTATTTTTTTATATATATTTAAGTTATGAAATTTAAATATTTGATTGATTATATGATTTATTATGGACTGTTATATGTATTAAATATAAATTATATGGAAAACTTCATTTTCACCCATTGTGATTTTGTGTTTTATCATTTGACCCCCTGAGGTTTTAAACTTATCACTTAGACCCATTGTGGTTAAATAATTTATCATTTAACCCCTCGTGATTTCAAACTTTCACTTAGATACCTTATGGTTGAAAAAAATTTCAATAAGTTGTGGTACAAAAATAAAAAATTTAAAATAATTGTTCTCTCTTTTTTATTTTATATCCCCAACTAATGCATTTAAGGTTTAAAAAAGAAAAATAAATTTTTAAAAAATTCACTTATTTTTTTGAATAAAATATATTCAAATCGAATATTATTTTATTTTATCTATTTTTTACCTGATATAGTTATAAAATTATCTAAAGAAAGTAAATATCTTATTTTGATAATAAATATTTAATTTATCTTAAATATAATTTATAAATTAATTTCAGAATAAATAAATTGAAATATTTTTTAAACCATAAATGCATTACATGAGGATATAAAATAAAAAAGAGAGAAAATTTACTTTAAATATTTACTTTTTAAAATTATTTTTTAAACCACAAAGTGTTTAAGTGAAAAATTTTGTAACCAAAAGGGGTCTAAGTGAAAATTTGAAACCATAGGGGTTAAATGACAAAATATCTCAGCACAGTGGGTCTAATTGATAATTTTAAAACCACAGGGGGTTAAATAATAAATCACAAAATCACAGTGGGTGAAAATGAAGTTTTCCCTAAATTATATTATATATATTAAAAATATTATTTAATAGCAAAATGTGTCCCAACGTGTCGAAATATGTCATTTTGTAGAATTAACGTGTCGGCGTGTCGTGTCCCGTGTCAGTGTCTGTGCATCATAGGTAGAGGTGGCAAAGTGGGCAGCCCGCCCCGCCATCAACCCGCCAAAAAATGAGCTAGCCCGCGCTGCCCCACTTTTGAAAGAGAGCTGAAAAACTCAGCCCACCCCGCCCCGTTTGGCGGGTTAGGCGGGTTGGCCCGCCAGTCCGAGCCTATTTTACACTGACCAGCCTATGCCCGCCATCAATCCGCCAAAAAATGAGCCCGCCCTCCCTGTTTGGCAGGTTGGCCCGCCGAGCCGAGCCCGTTTTGCCAGCTCTAATCATAGGTGCGCATTTAAAATAATTTTATAATAAAAATGTAATACAATTCAATTAATTTTTCATTTTTAGACTTAATAATTTTTTTTGTCTTTTGATTGAATTAATTTAATTTTAAATATCCTTATAAAAAGTTATATTTGAAATATCTTGTGTCTAATAGAACTAGGGGTGTCAAAACGGGTTCACACGACATGAATTCGACACGATACGAATTTGACACGACACGAATACATCAACACGAACACGACACAAATTTTTATTCGTGTTAAAATGTTCAACACTGACACGACATAGATTTTTTGCGGGTTGACACGACATGACACGAATAACACGCAAAATAGAGGTCAAAATGGTAATAGACAAAAAAATTTAAAAAAATTTGATCGAAATAAAAAAAAATTAAAAAAAAATTAAAAAAAAATATAAAAAAAATACGGGTCAACATGAACACGAATACATCAACACGAACACGACACGAATTTTTTACGTGTTATTTTTCCCAACACGAACATGACACGAATTTTTTTGCGGGTCAACCTGAACCCGAATTTTCGTGTCGTGTCGCGGGCCGACCCGCATGTCAAAACTTATATTAACACCCCTAAATAAATCAGTATCTAGTAAACTTTTATTTTAAAAAATATAAACCTTGTTTTGAGGTAATTATTTCGATATGCCTATACTTGCTCCGATAAGATTCTATACACAACACTCTCACTGCTATTATTAGTATAATTTATTTTCCTACGATCTTAATAAAACAACAAATAAAAAAAATTCACATGCCTAGATGAGGAATTATTTTACAGATTCGTTCAAAAACTCATTATCATTTATGAACGATTAATTTTTATTTTTTTTACAATTAGATCATTTAAAATCTTATGTTTTTCAGCTAATTATTTAAAATGAAGACAACACTGCTACAATAATCAAACAATTGTAATAATATTTATTTAATATGAAAATTATTAAAATAAAAAATAATTCCCTTACCAACCAATCATAATATGTGCGAGTTAGGGGTCAATCCGTGTGCGTGGCTAAAAGCTATTTATTAATTGTTATGATTGGCACGGACATACTGCAAGATCTCACGTGCATTGACCTCTAAGACTTCGAAGCTTCTGAGGAAAGGTCAAAGTTGCCCCTATCTCCTCTATCCTTGGTAACAAGCGCGCTACTTTTTCTTCTGTTCAAACTTCTGAAGCAAACCTTGTACACTGATCCAATAATAACAACCCGAAGCCTCAATTCATATTTTTAGGTTTTGCATTCTCTTCTTTTTCTTCAAATTCCATTTTTATTTTTATTTTTTTGCTTCATTGCGTGAATTGCCTGTTGTGAGTTTCTGTTTCTTTGATCAATTTGGTGCACTGAGTTTCATCCTTGTTACTTCAATTATCGATTTGAAGTAGCTTAACCGTTTTTAATATCTGTGTTTTGGCTGATCTGTTCTTCTCAATTCAGTACGTAGCGTTTTAACTTTATATCAGTTTTCATGGTTTTTTTTGCTGGAATTTAACGATTTCTGAACAAACATTGCAATTGGGTTTTGTGTTCCTAATTAAATTATGAATTTTTGCTATATGAGGGTTCGTGTCTTTTTTAACCTAATGATGTTTTTTGATTCTTATTACAGTGATAACTTGGCGAAGCAGGATGTCGAGCGTGCGGTATTTTCCTCCTATAAACACGTTAGAGCAAAAGTTACAGATTGAAGAGAGGCTTGGTAGCGTGAAATCATGCAAATACTTTAGTCTTGTCACGAAATTTCTCAGTCTCAAAATTAGTAAATCTGAATTTGATAGGCTCTGCATAGAAACTATTGGTAGAGACAATGTTCCGCTTCATAATCATTTTATGAGGTCAATCTTGAAAAAAGCATCTCTCTCCAAGACAACCCTACCAAGAAATAGCACAGTGGAAAGTTCTTTGAATGTCAAAACGCCCAATGGGTGCAACAATCTTCAGCTTCTGTGCAAGGATTTTCCTCGGAGACGTAGGACTCCAAATTTGCGTTACAGCCGATTCAGGGACCGTCCTAACCCTCTTGGTCCTCAAGGGAAGAACAACGACATTGGGTTTGAGGATTCGGCCCCTAAATTGCATGCGCAGCAAAGCACTGTTGATCTACATTCTGTAGGTAGCAAGCGCCCTCTATCTCTGGAAGATGAGGAGGAGGTTGATGAGGATTCTGAAAGCCTGAACATTTATAGAAGGAGTCATGTTCGTGCGCCTTTGGCAATTCCCACCTACAATAAAAGAGCACGAAAACTTTCATGTAAAGGATTACCATCCGGTACCGTTACTGATACCTGTCAAAGCATTGGTCAACTACCTGATGCACCTTCTTTAACAAAAAGGTTGGAGCAGAAAATGGAAATGGAAGGATTGATGATATCAGCGGATGCAGCCAACTTGTTAAATAATGCGCTTGATGTTTACCTCAAAAGATTGATTAAACCATGTTTGGATTTAGCTGCTACAAAATCGGGAAATAAATTTAGTGGTCCAATCCAATATGGTTTGAATGGGCTACCTATGGGTAGGCATGTGCAAAAGCCAATTGGATCTGTTTCTGACTTTAGAACAGCAATAGAGTTGAATCCTACTATACTAGGGGTAGATTGGCCACTACATTTTGAGAAGGTTTGCCTACGTGCATCCGAAGAATCAACTAAAGCAAGTTCAACAAAGCTATAAATTGAGTTTTCCTCAAAGTTATGATATTGGAATGGGTTAAATCCTTTCTGAATCTGATATTGGTTTTTCTATCATAAATATTGCAGAGGAAATTTTAGTGTAAATATGGGAAGTTTTGAATTCGGTGACCATTCTGTATAGGTTTTAGTGCTGACTGTTTTGGTTTGGAACATTATGACATGTTAAATCATAAAAATATTGCCAACTGTAAGAATTAGGGATCTTCTAGATATCTGTAGGTTATCTCTTTATTTCATTATGATTCTTTTTTTTATAAAACATATATTCAGTCTTTCAAGACCTAGAGTTGTGTTCCTCAGTGTTACTAATTCTGAGTATCATTGATGTGGTGTGTGGTAAATTATATCTTTTTCTATATATGCTTGTATAAAGATCACTCATGAATTTACATCTGCAATGAAAATGTCATCCTTTTAGTTTGTTTCAATCGCATGCAAACTGATCTTCATATGTGTAAATAGCAGAACATATGACAATGCTTGTTTTGCTCCACTTTGTTTTATTTGTGCATTTTCTAGAGGTTGAAATTGCAGAGCATGAAAGAAAAATGAAAGATCCCACTGAAACCATTTTGTTTTTGAACAATGCATATTCAAGCAGTACTAAGTTTTGTTATTTTACCTGCACTGTTTAGGGATCTAGAGATGTAAATGCTTTCTATGTAACAGTGTTCTATTTTTTTTATCGCAACAGCTATAAAAGTAATATATAACAGTTGGTAGGGGTGGTGTTGTTCTTTCTTCTAGGGGTTAAATTTCATGCAACTAACCTGAAAATCACAAATGTGCTTTTTCTTGTTGGGTATAAAATACTTGAATGTGCAATTACATGCTTGGATTTAGATTCCTAGCAGTTAGTTTCTGATTTCTGCATACTTTAGTTGTACTTTAGATATGACTCAGAGTCCTTAACCTGTCAACCTGTTGGTTTTAACTTCTTGGAAATGTCTATCTTCAATAGAAGTGAATGTTAGTTTGCCTCAATTGAAACAAATTTATTAGTCTTTTAGATTCTAATCTAAAGCCTTATTCATTCATTTCATTTTATTTTGGTGGTGGGGAAATGATGATCCTATGTGACTGCAATCTTAGTTAATTAAGAATCTTGAAGGTTAATAAAATTTTGGCAGTTTCCCTGTTATGGTGAGCAGCAAGAGTCATGCTCTACCTTGTAATAATGAGTTATCGTCGCTCTTCATGGGACACATTTATGAACCGCCTCCGGGACACTATTTTAACTAAAGCTTTTTGTGGAACAATATCTAACAAAGTAGATTTATTGAATTATGAAAGGGTGATAAATTTTTGAAGTTGCAGAAATACTTGTTGCAACAAACTCAAAATATATTCAAGAGTAATTTCTTGGGAGAATGACAGAGAGGCTAACAAAGACAGCAAACAGAAAGAGTAATAAACCAGTGAAGTTCACAATTAGTGCCTCTTGGTTGCGGAATAGCCCTATAATATTAAAATATTCAACCAAACCGGACTCAGCTGTGCCAACAGCAAGTAAGAAGATGACCATGCCTATAAACCTGTGCCATGGCAAAATCATAGCTCTCGCAGACATTTCTGCTCCTGGGAAGAAATAAGCGAAGAAGGCCAATATATACTGAAAAAATGAAGAAAAAAAAAAGTTTTACAATGGTTAATTCAACATGGACCATGGTGTCCAAATTCAAATCACATGTTATGGGTGACTTTGCATCCTATCACAAGAAGAAAAGAGGGATAAGTAGGGACAGTGACCAAAGTGCCACACTTGGACAAAAAATCAGACTGCCACGCCAACAGTAAATTTTGCCAGTGTAGCGAATTATGTATGCAAGTAATTCGCTACACAGTGTAGCGAAAAATGCCACGTCAGGACGCACAGAACCAAAAATGCCACATGTCAAATTTTGAGAAATTCGCTACATAGGGTAGCGAATTTCTCAAAATTTGACATGTGACATTTTTGGTTCTGACGTGGCATATTTCGCTACACTGTGTAGCGAATTACTTGCATGCATAATTCGCTACACTGTGTAGCGAATTATGCCGCGTGCATTTTGGCAAAATTTACTGTTGGCGTGGCAGTCTGGTAATTTTTTTGTCCAAACGTGACAAAATGGTCACTGTCCCGGATAAGTATGTTTAGGAATATGGAAGATGTGCTTTTTTTTTTAATAAACCACAGATATTTTCCATGGGAGGCAATTCTGTTGGGGTGGATCTAGGATTAAGGCTTTAAACCCTTCCCAAAAATAGTACTGGGAAGATCGAACACATCATACTTTCACCCTTACCTGCTCAGCTTCCATGCGCCAATTTAACAATCATCATTTGGTATATATGGAAGATGTTAATAATGGAATTACCTGCAATCCAAATAAGCAGATTGCTGAGATTCCTAGCCAAGAGTGTAATGTATACATATTAGGAAGACCCGCCTCTTTCTTAGATTTGAAAACTGCAACAACTCCTAATATTCCAGCTGCCATAGCTATCAGATGCAATAGGAGATGAACCACCTTTGCTGAACTACTTTTTCCAGGGATGGACTTGTATGCCATTATAGCTGTTACAAATTGCCAATATTATTAAATGTTGAACAAATTATAACATTAATTGAATTCAAATGGAGACACATGGACAATTGTGAAAATTTTAGAATTTAAGTGTTGACCTCATAGCATTAATTACTCTCAAAAATTTAGATACAAGTCACTATGATATTATGGAATAAATCTTCGGTGCTACTGTTACACCTAGATTCAGTACATCCCATCAATGAGAGCATTACCCATCATATGAGAGAAAAAAAATGTCAGATAAAATAGAATTTTGGCTGACATGTAATGCTCCCATTGGTGGAATGCACTGAATCTTGGTGCAACAGTAGTACCAAAGATTTATTCGATATTATGAGCCTGTTTAGATCATCTTTTTTTTAAGATAGAAGCTACTTATAAGCTAAAAGCTAAAAAAAGAGCTTAAAAAAAGAAGTTAAAAGCTGTTTGGTAATTACATAAAACTTTTAACTTAAAAGTTACTTAAAAACACATATTTCAAGAAAATACTCTCTCACTCTATAGCTCTTCATTTTAAAAGAAAGCATACAATTCAAGAAAATCAAATAAGAGCTTTAAAAAAAGATCCTCCTAGTAGTTTTTAGCTTTTAGTTTTTTTCTTCATTATAATAAAAAGAGTTTTTCGTTATAAGAGCTTTTCTCAAAACCTATTTGACCTAGCTTATACTTATAAGTAACTTCTTGTTTGAAAAAAAGAGGATCCAAACATGCACTATATCATATTAAGAAATACAAAATCAAAAAAGAAAACAAAGTCTCAACCCTTATATATGTATGCAAATCCTACTGGCCATTGTTATAAATTATGAGCAATCAAAGAAGAAGAAAAAAAAGAACTAAAGCGAATAGAGCTATGCTTACCTTCTCCACCAACTAAAATGAACCCAATTACCATTAGAAGTGGATGCAGCTGCAGATTAAAAAAAAAAAAAAAAAAAACTTATAACTAGCTAGATGGTCAAATGAATTTCATAGTATATAATCAATTACATGGCTTGAACAACTCACATTGAAAATCTTGGTTTTGTTGGAAGAATATAAAGCAACACCTTCACGGAAGTGTAGCAGCCAAACTAACACAAGGGTCGTTATTGCTATGAATGATAAATGGGCAAGTACAATAATTGGAGTCACTTTAACTTGGAATCCACGAGACATTTTTACTCAACTCCAAGTGTAAATACTTCTACAAAGTCACCAATTAGAAACTTGTATTAGTATTTGAATGCAAAATGGATCTAAAGAGCCTAAGATATCCCTTCAATGGTTCTATATAAATAAAAAGCAAATTTATTTGTATGAAGATGATAACAAAAACTGTCTCCAAAAAAAAAAAAAAAGATGATAACAAAAACGAATCTATAACCGTCTGGCCGGCAGGTAAAAAGTGGTGACAAGTTCAATAACAAGAAGGACTTACTCTTGTTTTGTTATGATCATTTCGATGAGTTAAGGTTTACAGTGATGAAAATTTAGTATTGATTAATGACTTGGTTGATAAGGAAACTTACCTCTTCAGCCAACAATTAAAAGACAAAAAATGCTAATAAATAATATATGTAGTAATCAATAATTCACCCTATGTATATTATTTGTGTGTCCCTTCATATGTTCCATTTTGTATCTTCTAGACCATATGGTTAATTAATATTCGAAAACCATACGTAGAAAACAATAATCAAAGCATTCAATCTTAGTATTAATTATGGAATTAATGTTTATCCGTTTTAAAGGATATAGAATTATATTATTTAAATGAGAGAAAGAGATACATAATTGAAAATGGGGGAGGGAGTGGAAGGATTTTTTAATTTAAATTTTAAATAAAATAGAGGAACTTACAACCTAATTTTGTTTACAACCATAATCTTAACCGTTGATTTTCGCAAATCAACGGTTATTATTTTCATAAATTAAATTTATTAATTAATTATTAATTCACAATAAACGATAACCGTTAATTGGCGAAAATCAACGGTTAAAATTATGATTGTAAAAGGTTATAAGTAAAAATAAGTCGTAAGTATAACATTTCTAATAAAATATATTAATTTTAACGAAAAGGACCTGATAAATATTTTTTCATTAATTATTGAACTGTTTTATCATCTGGCATTTTTCTGCGCGTCCTTTTGCGGGTGCATAACACATATAGTTATACTAGTATTCCTTCACAAAAATCAAATGCTATTTTAGCTAGGTTCTCAAATGGAATAGTTTTGTCACGAGCTGTTCCAAGCTATAGTAGGTGATTAATAGATATAGTTTAGCAAATTTCCAATTACATGAAATGCTACATCAAAAGAAAGCAAATATATCAAATCACTTGTCCTACATTTTAAAGGAATTTCTACGCGCAGAATTACTCCTATTATTTGATTGTTACTCAAAATAAAAATAAACTCTTAAAAAAAACTATAAGAATGATAACCTATAAAGTTTTCAATCAAGCTACAAAAATTTAAAAAATAAAAATTCAAGATAATCAAGCTACAAAAGTTTATAATATTTTTATTTTTTGTGAATATTTACGTTCAATTTTTATACATTAAATCCAGTTTATCTTATTTTAATGAAAATTGAAAATTCGCTTATTTTTTTTGGATAGGAGACCTGAACACCGAAAAAAAAAAGGTTCTATACCGTACAACACAAAATGTAAATTAGCTTAGTTAGAAGTTATAAGTTAGAACTACTTTTAAGTAGTCTAACTATAAAAGTTCAATCTCCTCATTTGAGAAGATTTTTGAGGCAAAATGACCGTACTAAAGTCAAATTCTAAATGTATGTTCAGATGATAATACATTTGGAAAGTATTGCCATTGTACAGCAATCAACCACGTCACATGGACTGACGGGTTTAGTCCCGCCATGAAGACCGACGGCACACCTTGCCACAAGCCTTGAATGCGTCATGATACCATACGGGTTCAAACCCGTCACTTATGGTGACGTGAACCATTAGCCCAGTCAGCATCTCCCCTCCAATCCTGCCACTTTAGTTAACCGCACATGCCAGAAAAGATTACAAAAAGGCTAATAACAAACCATATCATACAGTTAATGGGGAAACTCCAAACTTGATAAAAATACTACTCCACTCTTTGTCCGCACAACATTTTGCGTGCAAATCTTAAAAGTAGAACGTTGATGGCAAAGCACATAATGTTCCAGTTATTAGTATCTTCCTTAACAGGGTAAGCTTTCGTTGTTAAGGAAGATACTAATAACTGGAACAACGAAAGCTTACCCTGTTAAGGAAGATACTAATAACTAGAACATTATGTGCTTTGCCATCAGCGTTCTACTTTTAAGATTTGCACGCAAAATGTTGTGCGGACAAAGAGTGCAGTAGTGTTTTTATCAAGTTTGGAGTTTCCCCATTAACTGTATGATATGGTTTGTTATTAGCCTTTTTGTAATCTTTTCCGGCATGTGCCGTTAACTAAAGTGGCGGGATTGGAGGGGAGATGCTGATTGGGCTGATGGTTCACGTCACCATAAGTGACGGGTTTGAACTCGTATGGTATCATGACGCATTCAAGGTAGCAAGCTAATGTGGCAAGGTGTGTCGTCGGTCTTCATGGCGGGACTGAACCCATACGTGACACTATTAATTGCTGTATAATGATGATACTTTCCAAATGTATTATCATCTCGAGATACATTTAAAATTTGACCTGAGTACGGTCGTTTTGTCAATTTTTGATGCTCCGAAACACCATATATATTGAGTCAGAACTAATTAAAATTTAACAATGATTTAGGAAAGAGGAAAAAGAATAAATATTTTTTTTTTTATCTTAGTGTTAGCCCCATAAAAGTACATAGACTGAAGCACTAAATTCCTCATTCTTTTCTTTCTTTTCTTTGCTTTCGTAGGTATATATAGGTCCTACTATTTCTTTTTGCGTGGCAAAGCTTGCTCTTTTTCTGGCGGGGAGTGGGGACATTTGACATATACATAGATATATTTTTCTAACGGGATGTTAGGTAGAATTTTTTTTTTTATTATTCCAAAAGTGAGAATGGATTTTTAAGATGATCAATGTTTGGTATTATTATTCAAAAAATTTACCTAATAAAATGAGATAGCTAGTAATCCATTTTTATGTGTAAAATTTACATAAAATTTATTAAAATAACACCCAAAAGATGGTATTATTGGATTTATGGAAAAGTGATCGAAGAAAAATGTGACAAGACATTGTACCTTTGAGAAATGTGACAAAAATAATCCTACTAAAATGGTTGAAGAAAATACTAAAGCGGGGGTATATTTATAATGTCACATCAAATTTTTAGTAAATTTTACCTGATATTTTTATTAAAATTTTGGCCTACCAAATAATATTTTGATCACATTCTTATAAATCTTATTTTTCTATCACATTTCTGGTAATCGTGATTTTTGGATAAATTTATTTTTTCCTCTATCAAACACCCCTGAATAAAGTTGTTTGAAAATGGATGGATGCACCTATTCACGAGTCATGACAATATTATATCTGAGTAATTTTTCCCGGTTAATAAAAGGTTATCTTCTCTCTTATAATTTTAAAATAAAGTTATTTTCAGATTTAAAAAAATGTATAATATTTAATAAAATTTATTATGTAAAAAAATTAAAATAGTTTATATTCTTTTCTTTAAATCTCAAAACTTAAGCTAGAAATAATTTAATTTTATTTTTGGAGAAACAATTTTCCCATACTGTATTTATTTAGTAAATACTATATCTTTTTTTGATTCGACTATATCATGTTCAACAGCTTGAATGCGATGACAACTCATCATTTAACATTCACACACTCTGAAATTCAAATATCACAATCTCCATTGTTAAGCATGAGAGAATTTATTATGGTCCGGAACCATCATATTTTAGGTTGTTCTTTAATGTAAATGAAAGGATAAAATTGGAAAAGAAGAAAAATAGTAGGGATAAAAAGGGAAAAAAGAATTAGTATTGTGAGAGAGAATATCAAATCATTGGGTGGTCCTGGATCATAACAAATATTTTCGTTAAGTTGCAATGTGGGGCACATAAAAATTCATAGTTGGGTTTATTAGATTCGGTGCGGAACATTATTATATACATTAAGAAGTAAGAATATATACGTGGGTACAACTAGAATTAGCTTATTTTTGGGATGAAGATGCTTGCTAAATACCAAAGTTTCTTAGTTCAAAATTCCAAAACTAAGAATACAAGCAATGTTCTCTTTTAATTTTTTTCCCTTTTCTTTTTATCAGCTTTATCAAAAGGAAAACTCTATAAGTTTGAACTAGAACCACAATAGAACAACATTACGTATGCCACCTTCAATTGATAGTGTTATAGGATGAGTTCCCTTGGGATCTCAGGTTTGGCACACTTGTTCGGTGTCTTGGCCATCATCCTCTTGCTTGTTTGGTTGTTGCATTACCGTGAGGGGATTGAATTTGATTCGGACAATGGATTTCGCGTCTTCAATGTAAGATTGTTTACTATGTTTTTTTTCTTCTTAGTTGTAACATGTTACATAGCAATCATATGATATAGGGTTTTATTAGTATCATGTTACATGATACAAGAATACTTTCCTACACACACAATTAAAAGGTAGGGTCTACATGTTTCTTTTTCTCTTTCATCATTTCATTTTCTCTCTCTTCTTTATTGTGAGGGTAGGAAAATGTTTTTCTATCATGTAACATTATACCCATTAAACCCTATCATGTAAAACTCACGTGTATCTATCTGACTATATGTATGTTCTGCAGGTTCACCCTTTAATGATGTTCACGGGGTTTATTTTCCTTGTTGGTGAAGGTATCAGTTAACTTCATATCATCTATGCATATATGCACAATTATTACTTCAATTTAGCATATTTTTTGTCCACTTAAAAAAGAAGTGATTTTCTTGAAGAGCGATATGATTTTGTGCAAAAATGTGTTAGGAAAATATAAAAACCATTGATGAGCCTTCATTTACTAGTTTGAGTTGTTAGGTTGAATTGGTTCTTACATGTTATTAGAGTTTCAATGACTACGAGATTATAAATTTGATCCTTATTGACTTATTTTCCAATAGAATTAAGTAAGTACAGATATAAGCCCAATATAACTTATTAGGGTATAATGATTGTACAGTGACTGATTGTAAAAATCGGTCCAGTGCACTATGTTCTCCCGCGAGAACACTGTCATAGTAAAATTATAATTATGTTCTCTTGGGAGAACACCATTGTAATATTTTTGCATTATGTTCTCGCGGGAGAACATAGTGTACTGAACCGTTCAGTCACTTTATTTTCATTTTTTTCCGACTTACTAATTTGAGTCGTTGGGTTGAATTAATTGTTTAAGAACAAATTAATATCGTATCACTTTTTTCACTAATTGGGTTTATGCTAAATTTAAACAGCTGCAATGGCATTCGAAACGGTACCAGGCCTAAGGCAAACCAAGAAATTCGTTCACATGACACTGCATTTGACTGCTATAATTCTTGGGATTGTTGGTTTGTGTGCTGTTTTCAAGTTCCATGATATGGCCCACATCGTCAATGTTTACAGCCTCCATTCATGGATTGGCATTGGCACCTTTTGCTTGTTTGGATTGCAGGTAAAATCAATCTCAAACCTATGCCTTCTTTTCATTTTATCCTTTTTTTTATATAAAATAAAATAAAATTAGCTTACAAAAATAATATTATTAAACTTGAACCGTTCATTGACCTGGTCTAGATAATAGATTAATAAATCATTTATTAATTCAACTGGTTAAATTAAATTTATATTAAATTATATAATAATTATATTAAAATGTGCATTTCAGCTAATAACAAAGTGTCGTCTGATAGATTACCGAAAAAAGAAAGTGTCGTCTGATAAGTGTTATACTATCTATCTCGTGATAAGGGTTTGATTCCCTGTTTTAATAACAATGTATCGGACGATGCATGATTCCAAAATTGTATAGTTAAATCTTATATTAATTAAAAATGAATTAAATAGACTGGAGAATAATAAATATAATTCATTTTTAAAAAATAAATAAAATAAAATAATTTAAAAATAGTATAATTTAACTATTTTTCATAATTATATGGCCCCACAAATCTTATAGATTAGCGTTATTCTTACAACCTAAAAGTTTTACAACCTCTTACAATATATTTTTTACCGTTGATTTTCGTCAATCCAATAGTTATGATTTATTAGGTCATATTTATAATTTATTATTAATTTTAATAAATTATAATCGTTGAATAATTTTTAGGTTGTAAGAATAACGCTAATCTATAAGATTTGTGGGGCCATATAATTATGAAAAATAGTTAAATTATACTACTTTTAAATTATTTTTAAGTTATTTTATTTTATTTATTTTTTAGTTTGTAAATCAACAATCGAAAAAACAAGTTATAAAATTTGGGTTTTATAATTCTCATGTTGAAGGAGAATTGAAATCTTATGTTGTAGAGATAAAAAGCATGTGGAACCCATGTGTTAGAAAAAATTATATGTAGGACCCATGTCAGCACAGAAATCAAAGGGTGTGTAGAAAATTTTGAATTCTCATATTGAATGAGAATTATAAAACCCATAAAAATTTTAGCTTGTATGAATAACGCTCCTCAAATATTTATATCCTAAAATTTTAAAATCACATCGTTTGTAGAATTTGAAATGAAAAAACTACATAACAATCGAAAAAAATTAATCTATCAATGAAAACAACAGCTACTTTTAATGTTACTCCCTGTACCATGCCTAAGTACTAGCCTAACTATTATTCTTCTGCATATGTCGAAACTTTCATAATGGGAACTGCTGCATATTCTTGATTGCAGTGGCTTTTTGGTTTCGTTACATTCATGATCCCAGGAACTTCAGCTCCACCAAGGACTAGAATGCTTCACAGAGCTTTTGGTAAAGCATTGTTGTTTATGGCAGTGTGTGCTGCAGAAACAGGATTGATGGAGAAGTCTAGTTTCTTAAAGTTGCAGCCACATCAGAGAGAATATCATTTGGTCAACTTCACGGGTCTTGCAATTCTCTTGTTTGGAGTTTTTGTCGACTTTTCTATTAATTTCCGTAATTTTGCCTGAGATGTAGTTTTCTAATTCAGACACTTCTCATCATCACAATTTGGATTGATCCAGCATTTATTTATTTATTTTTTTACTTTTTGGTTTTGTAATCATAACGATATTATTCAATTACTCGAAATGGTTTGAATAATTTTTTTATAGTATTTTTTACTCGATGTTAAAGTAACTAATGATAATTCATTATGGAAAGAAATGAAAAATCAATATTAAATCTATAAAGAACTGATTCAATTCAAAAACTTAATTAATACTTCCCTCACCTTCAAGCCCATGCATTAGGTTCAGCTTATTTATAATTAAAAAACTCCGTACGACTTAATTAATTATTAATTACACGGGCTGATTGTTGGGCCTTTACCAATTAAAAGGCCAAATGTCCAGGCCAATAAGGAATGCACATCTAGGATTCCTTTGTGTAGTATGCTTAGCTGTCATTTTGAGTGTGTGAGGAGAGCATTTATGAAGAGAAGAAAGAAGGGAGAGACCAGCCACCTAAACCAGAAAATTCGCAGGTGAAGAGTGGGAGGAGCAGGGTCTGAAGATTATGTGATAACTCATTCGTCTGTGGTCCGATTGAGCTGAAATCTTTTCAGCACCTTCCCAACTCATGCCTCTTCATTTCTACTGGTCAGAATCTTCAATCCAAAAACTTAAGCTGACACATAGGCTTTGATACCATATAAAGAACAAATTTAACCCAAAAACTTAAATTGTTGAGTGAAGCTACGTTAGTAGTTTTATATATCTATGACAAAAACCTTCTCTTTGTAAAAAGACTATATTTTTATGGGAAAAATGTGTATCATTTTAAAGGATGTAAAGTTGTGTCATTTTAAATGAAAGAAAGAGATAGATAAAGGAGAGAGGGAGTGGACAAAAAAATATAAAGTTGTGAGTCACACCTCTATGTAAGAGTGAAATGACATAAATTGTGTCATTTAAAAGGACAAATAATTTTTTTCCTATTTTTAGATTTAATGTAGGGAAAAGTGTTTGTCCTTTTAAATGACACAACTTATATCCTTTCACTCTCACAAAGAGGTGGGACCCACACCTTTATTATTTTTGTCAACTCTCTCTCCTCCTTTATCTATCTTTTTCTCTCTCTTAAAATGACACAACTTTACATCTTTTAAAATGACACACACTTTACCCTTTAATGTAATGTGTGTTTCTGGATAGTTTGTTATTGATAGTTATGCGATAGATACTGTCTGAAAAGAAATTTGTCACTATTAGCACTATCATCCATATATGTCTCTTCTCTTGTCTAGCAGTAGTGGTTCCTGGATGGCTAATTTTTCAGATTAAAACCTGGACCCATTTCACCAATTTTATGATCCTCTTGATCTTTAACATATCTTGTTTGATGATGCAGCGCATGTTAGAACTTCCTAAATTAGTTTCGGTTTGTTTAATAGTTTCTTATCTTTTACCAAAAAAAAAAAAAAGGAAAATAATTGATTTGATACTATTTCTTAAAGGGGCATCTAATAGAGGATAAATTTTTTTTATTAGGAAAATACAATTAGTAAGATCAGAGGTAGAAGTGGCAATACAGGTTAAACCTACGGGTCAACCCGCTAACCCGTCAAAATGGGGCGGGTTGGGTTATATATTTCAACCCAACAACCCGTCCCGTTAGGTTATGGGTCAAAATGGATTGGCGGTGGGTCGGGGCCGGTTGGCCCGTCGGGTCAAAAAAAAATTTACTAGTAGGTAGCGTTTTATTTGTTTTTAAGTTTTTGTTATATCCAATTTTTTATTATCTTAGCACTCACTAGAAAAAAAATATAGAAGAAAAACGTTATTTATGATAAAGGTAATTTATGTATGGAGATAAAAATAAGTTTGTAAAGAATATCTGACTAAATATTAACATACATTTAGACTTAAAATTAAAAAAAAAAAACTAAGAAAATGTGATATGAAAATAAGTAATATTATAATATTAAAAAAAATATTTTTTATTTTTTATTATTTATTATTTTTATTGCTAGTTGACCCACCAACCCACTATAAAATGGGACGAGTTAAGATTTTCAACCCAAATTCAAGAGGAAGGACGGAGCGGCCAATCCACTCTTGACAGATTAGTGACGGATCGAGGCGGGTCGGGGCGGGCCGCCCCATTTTTCTACCCCGTAACTAATTAGATGTCATATTTAACTATTCATTGTAATCTGTGTCCCTAGTCCCAACCAATAATATTAATAATCAATCTCATCAATATTTATAATTGGAATTGTATAGTGGATCGGCCCACTACTGACCCAACTGCTCCAGCCCAATAACCAGCATAAAACGGATTCGTAAAAAGCCCATATATACTTGGACAATCACCAATCCAAGTAGCCCAATCTCCAATCATGCCTTATAAACTATTTTAGAATTTTCTCATATTTTAATTTCAGTAATTTCTTAATATTTATCTACTTTCAGTTAGTCTCTTTTTGGTAATAGATGTGAATGATTCTGTTGTAACATCTTTATGTTAAATAGAACAGTAGTAATGAAAAAAGAGTAAGAAAATTTTAAAATTTTAAAATGTCTCTCCTTTCGAATTTCTCTCCTCTTCTGCTTCACTTTTCTCCCCTCCCGAAAATCAGTCGCTATAAATTGCATGGGAATAATTGAAATTGTCAAGGAGAGAAGAACCCCTAGATCTTTAATTAGTTATTGCTAGTTGACTCTCTAATTTTGTGATTATTGTGTTTTCGCTCGTATTTCTAGTTTTGATTTACTTGCTTTATGTTGTTTTATTTATAATTCGATTTAAATTTCATTACTTAAACCTGAATTTGGTAGCATTAGATTACTCACTAGCATGCATGCTTGTACCGTTACTGTCGGAATATAGTCTGTTATGTGCCTTTGAGGGTAATGTTGTTATACGGAGGATACCACTAGTTGAGGTAAATATCAGACTAAGTGGTATGGTTCCACGTACAAGCAAGTATATATCAATGGCAGATAATGAGTAATAATAAGGCTTAATATGAATGGACGTAATAACAGTACATAAAAGATGATCTTCATCGTATGTGAATGGTGGTATTTATAGGGGCCATGCGTGCTGGCTTATTCAGTGATCCTTATGCGGAGGTCAACGCTCCTTGGGCATTGCTATGATAAGCTGCCTTTGCAAGAGTGGGCAGTGATTCAGTGCCTGCTCCTGGCGATGGCAGCACACGGCAGAGGGTCGATTTCCTCTTAGGGTATCTGGGGCGACTTATAGAAGGTTGGGGTTCCTTGGTGAGACATTTTGGTGTCTTACTTGGGAATGTGAGCCGCCTCAGGAGCTGCACTCGGTGGTGCTGGTAGGGCTGACGTGTATGGGTCTTATCTGGTTTGAGGCTAAGGTGTTGGGCCCTTTATGGAATTGGACTGTCCAGGAGAAAAGGCTATTGGGCTTCTTGAGGATTGAGTATCCACAACAATGCTAAAACAATTTCTGTGAGACATGCTCTTTAAGTTAATTTTTTTTTGGAGATATGCTCTTTAAGTTATTGTTTATTACTTTTGCGACATGTGCATTTGCGCAGTCAAACAAATTGTTATATTAGTATATCAAATATTATCAGACAATGAATGAATCACCATAATCACAATATATATATATATATATATATATATATATATATATATATATATATATGCAAAATGATTTCTGCAGCTGCTGTACCTATAACAAGCTAGGATTCACGTCCGAATCCTAGGATCCATTTCTGGATCTTCTTTTTTTTTTAGCTGTGGGACCCACTTTTCTGTGTCAGCTGCAAATAATGTTGTCTACGGCTGCTACAGAAATGTTAAGCCCATATATATATATATATATCTTAGGTTTCTTCCTCCCGCGCCCGCCGCCGCCCGGAGAAGGGAAGATTAGCAAAGCGAGAAAAGAGAGAGGGAGGGGGAGCAGCATCTTATTCTCTTCGCGAGAACTTCCGGATCGGAGAAGCATTCGGAACGGGCTCCGCGTTCATTTCGTTGGCAGAAACGATCCACAATCCATTCGGGGTTTCGGGGAACCCAAAGAAGTCTTTCGACTTGATTTATAGATTGAATCAATGATAGATAGAAAAAAGATATCTCGTTCATCTATCTATATATATATATATATATATATATATATATATATATATATATATATATATATATATATATATATATATATAGGGATGGTAAAGTGGGCTGCCCGCCCCAGCCCGTTATAAGCCAGCCAAAAAATGGGTTGGCCCGCCCCGTCCCGCCTTTGAAGGTGGGTAAGAAAATTCAACCCGCCCGCCTCGTTTGGGCGGGCAGCCCATCCTGCCCGCCAAGCCCATGATATTTTATACTAAAAAATTAAAAAATTCAGCCCATACGGGCTTGGCAAGCTGCAGGTTTGACAAACTCAGCCGCCCCGTCCCGTTTGCGGGCGGGGCGAACCGGCCCATCGAGCTGAGCTCGTTTTGCCATCTATATATATATATATATATATATATATATATATTATCGGATAAGCACGATCTGGTCCACACAAAACTAACGTCGTTAATTGATAAAGTCCGAGAAAATAAGAAAAATGATAGACCTCAGAGACAATTTAGCTGCAAGTATATCAAAAACAGATAAATCATCAGGCATTCCGTGATCTGGTGCCAGTTTATCTACGTTACCAGGTAAATTACAAAGTACAAACATCTTTGTCATTTTTGTCCATTTTCCCCAAAAGAGCGAGAGATAGCTGAGCTTATGGGACAGTTGTGTTAGAAAAAGACTTGACACATACATGAGAGACACGCAGAATCATTTTTCCATCAATTCACTTAATATGAATTAACTAGAGATTTGTAATTCAATTTTATATATTAAATTAAAATTTATATCTTTGAAAGTACGTGGTTAAATCTCTTTTTTTTTTTTATTGGTAATTTTACGCATATTATATCTTAATTATTCTTTCTATTAGTTTATACTTTTCAAAAATATGTGAAATACATAAGGTATTTACTAATTAAGAAATATATATGAGCCATCATTTTAATATGGCACATTCAGCGTTATCAGTGTTTCAAATAACCGTTTTCAAACATAAGAAATGAAATGCATGGTTTTCATACATACTCGAAGGATGGAATAAATAAGAAATATATGAGCCTCTACCTTCATATGTCCTCTTCAGCATTATTAATATTTCAGATTACTATTTTCAAACATCATAAAATGAAAAGAATAGATTTAATACATTTTCCATAATTTTCCATACATCTGGACAATGGAATTCAGCATTTTACATTTTTTGTTACTAAGGTGTGTTTTGTAAAATTATGTAAAAATAGATCATTTCAATTTAAGAGAAACTGAACTCATGTATAAAAAAAAAAAAAAAAGAAACTAAGCTCAATAAAATTTGTCGTAATTAATTACAGAAAAGTGTGTGTCATTTTAAAGGAAGTAATAGAAAAATATAGATCATAGAGGAGAGAAAGTGGACAAAAAATAAAATAAAGATGTGAGTTGCACCACTTTATAAGAGTAAAATAACACAAGTTGTTTCATTTAAAAGAAAAATACTTTTACCATTAATTAAATGGGAAAAATGTTTGTCCTTTTAAATGACATAACTTATATCCTTTCACTCTCATAAAGAGGTGGGATCCACACCTTTATATTTTTTTGTCCACTTTCTCCTATTTTATCTATATCTTTCTCTCACTTAAAATGACACAACTTTATATCTTTTAAAATGATACACATTTTTTCTTAATTAAATAGATAACTATATATATCTCTAGTCAAATATCAAGGCCACTACTTTCATGCACGCCTTTCAGCTTGTGGCGGAAAATGCATCATGGTTGTAAAGATGGAAAGCCAATTACTTAGGGACGTACGATGTGTGAAGCCGGGGCTGAGCTGTACCGTGATGGAATCACCACCATTCGCGTACTGATCAATCTAATAGAAAAACCTGGGTGCTTTTTAAGGTGGAAAACATATATAGAGGGAAAAATAAGTATAAAGGATTCTTGAAGGATTTATCTTTCTGGATAACATTACGGGACATATTATATTTATAAATTTTTTTATTATAAACTTTTACAAAATATATTAAGTATGATCAGTCATACTTTAATTATACAGTGTATGACCGGTCATACTTAGTGTAATTTGTAAAAAAAATTTGTAGACGGCTCCTATCCTTAGAATTATTTATAAACTATTTATTAAATTATTTTCGTTTCAATATGTTAGATTTAAAAAAAAAAATCATTTACACTAAATAACGTCGAAGCATAGGTACTTCTTATTTTCTAGAGATTATGTAAAGTTTATACAGGCCGGGTAATAATTTTTAGAATAAAATTTTAAAATTATATAATAATATTTTTGTTATTTAAAGTGATATATAATGTTTTCAGCTAAATACTCAATTTGGTGATACCTTGATTTAGATGGACCCATCACATACTACTATGTTTCAATAACCAAGGTGAATATATATATATATATATATATATATATATATATATATATATATATATATATAGAGGATGCTTTGATATCAGTGTCAAATTTGAATTTTGACACCTCATCTGAAAGTCATTAGATAAAAAAAACAATGATGTCACATGTTTACAAATCAAAGTCATTGCTTTTTTTTTCTAATGGCTCTCAGATAAGGTGTCAAAATTCAAATTTATACACTATATCAAAGAATACTATCTTATATATATATATATATATATATATATATATATATATAAAGTGCATGCCTACTGCACAAACATCCCCATTTGTCTGTATCTTTGACAAGAGAACCGCCCATGGATTTCTTGACCATTTTACACCATAAAATCAATCACTTAACTTTAGATATAAGCAAGGAATAGTTTAAAAATACACATGATGGCTAAGAAAGAGAGAAGGGGAAAAGGGTGCACTGGCCCGGTTTATTATCTTATCTGTTTGACGTGTCGGGAATAAATGATCTGAAGAGGGCCTACAAAAAGTATATGCGTGAAATAACTTAAGGACAAAAGAGTATGTGGGATTTTTTTTTTTTTTTTATAAATTAGAGGTATCTTTCATAGAAGATAATTTTGTTCCGAATAGATTTATGATTAAAATTTTAAATTTCTTCTAAAAAATGATATTAGAGAGGATCGAATATACGCTTTCAATTCTATCTAATGAGCTCTTATACATCAATTAACCTACTCTCAACAGACTTTGTTGAATGTGCAAATATGTAACCCCACCATGCCCATGCTCACATTGTATAGAGATTGTTATCTCCTTAATTTCGGCTTTATTGATGTTTTTTGGTACAATGGAATCTAATCACAGATATCGCATATCATATATATACATATTATATAGTGCCACCTTATTCTTATTTTTACATGTAATAATGTTATTTTCTTTACTTTAATTGGTTTGATAACAACTATACAATGTTACAAAACCGTATTCTTTGGGGTATGTTTGGTGTAATATATAATGCCTAATAGTATAAACTTATATTATACGTTATGAAATTTTCAGTAGTTATTTTGTGTGACCATCGTATAGTATAAGCTTATACAGCAGGATCCCTTTATACATCAAAATGATACATAACTTAATCAGACCTAAGAGGATAGGATTAGGCCTTATAAGAGATTGATGTATTAATCAATGCAATTCTCAATAATTAATAAATTATTTTAATATTAGTATATTAAAATAAATATAATTTTTCAATATATAATTTTTTAAAATTTTGGAGATTTTTATTTTTATAAAAGTTCATATATTTTTTGGGTACACTAATCAACAGATTTCTATAAAAAATAATATTAACTGATATATTTGGAAGAATTATATAAATGAGTTTAGTGAGTGTACGGTGATTTGATGTAAGATTTGGTCCAGTACATTAAGTTCTCTCGCGAGAATATAATTATAGTAAATATTATAACTATGTTCTTTCGAGAGAACACGATTAGAATATTTAGTGCACTAAGTTCTCGCCGGAGAACTTAGTGCATTGGACCATCCAATGACTGAATTTTCATTTTTTCCTATATAAATTTATTATTAAAAGATATTTTTGTCAAAAATATCTATTTTTATTCTATCTAATATTATAAGTACATTATCAAATATTGAATTATATTATCTTATATAATATATTATTTTATACAATATAATACTAAATGCTGAATAATACTTAATATTATGAAATCTTATATTATCAAACTTCATTCTATGTTGTATATGTATACTGAAGATGCTCTTACTGTAAATAATCATTGTCATTTGCCCTCAGCTTGCAGGCGGTATTAATGACCTCGGATTTATCACTTGATTGAGTGATTCTGGCGTATATGGCATTTTTCAATATTGGAAATTAATTCTTAGACGAGAAAGATTGTTTATTAATTATAGAGATTTGAATTTATGATGTTATATGAGAATTCAATTCTCATATTGTATATTGTGACTCAATTAATGGTGGTCACTAACATGAGAGTTGATTTCTCATGTAACATCAGAAAATGTTTTTTTACTGTGAATGTATGTGCCTGCAAAATTTTATTGGACGCAATAGACATAAATAAGTGAATCTCATTTTCTTGTTTTTTTTTATTTAAAAAAGCACGCCAGGATAAGTAATCTTATCCTATTGCATAAACTTTTTTGTTGCAATAACAGAAAAACTATAAAACCATTATTATAAAGAATTTTATATTTCTAATGTTAAATGAGAATTGAAATCTCATGATGTAGAGATAAAAAATATGTGAGATTTATGTGTTAGAAAAAATTAGATGTAGAACCCGGAAATCGAAGGGTGTGTAGAAAAGTTTGAATTCTCATGTTAAATGAGAAATATAAAACTCTATTATAAAATGGACAATATTTTTCTTATGTAATAGGAGATAATCATTATCTCCTTCAAACTCATTAATGTATGTGGGATCCATTTTCAGGAGGAGAAAGAAGAAAAATAAAATGGGACCCATCTTAAATTTATGTCTATAGGAGATAATTATTTTATTATATAACATGAGAATAATATTTCTCTTATAAAATATGAAATACCCATTGTTCATACTTGATTTACTAAATGACCTTATCAGTTTTTGAGTAATTATATGTGTATGATATTTTTTTTTGGGCAGACATATGATGTTTTTCAATATTGGAAATTGTTACATGAAAAATATTTTCTAATGAAATATGAAAGACCCGATCATACTTGAATTAGAATGAGGGTTAAGATTGCACATCAGTTAAGTAAATAAAATCATATAAGTGTAGATCTCCTAAAATTATTTTTTCACATTCCAAGAACTTGAACTCAACATTTATAATTAAAGAAATAAATTTTTTACCACTTGAACCAATAATCATTAATATATAAATTCTAAATCCTTAAGTATAAAGCGCTCAACTTTATTAACAAAATTTCCTCTTGTAAATGAATAAAGTAATTTTTTAATAAATTTATTGTTCATCATATCGAATGAGATAAAGTTATCTCTTGTCACCTATAAACAAAGTAGTTTTGGAATTTTGAAGAAAAAATTTGTCAAGATAAAGAAAAATATAACCTCATAATAAACTAAAATTATAAAAGTATCTTTTCCCTAATTCAAAATTATATCATTTTCCAATCAAGTTAGATAATTTTATTTCTTATAACAGGAAAAAATATTAACTCCTTTTTTTTATAAACATATTAACTCCTTTTTAATTTAATCCTCCAAGATTAATTTTCATTTTTTCAAATGTTTTTATCACAAAATTAGTCCCTCAAGAAAAAAAATAGTTATCAAATTTGTCTTTATAAAAGACTAAAACAGTGACACAAAATGAAAATTTGATAACCATCTTGTTTATTTACAAGACTAATCTGCTAATAGTTGTTTTTGAAAAATTAATATTAATTTTTCAAAAACAATTATATAATGGTGACACGTTAATATGTAGAGTAGAGAATCAAATCGAAGGTTTACTCTAAATGAAAATGTCTGATTTTCTTGAAACTTTATTATTTAGATATACACATATTAATAATTATTTATAGTAATTGTAAAGATAAATTACTTACCAAACACTTTCTAATTTTCGGTCATAAATTTTTATTCATTATAATTAATTTTCGATTATATATATATATATATATATATATATATATATATATATATATATATGGCAAAATGATTTGTAATGTGACTGTATATAAGCATTGGTGCAGTCACATAAAAACTACGTCGTTTTGGGTGGAAAAAAAGAAGTTCGCGTTTAAAATCAATTATAAAAAATAAAAATATTATATTTATTTCCACCTTTGTATGGTTATGATTCCCCATATTTAATGTTTTATATTTATTTTCACATTTGTATGGTTATTATTCCCCATATTTAATGTTTTTACATTATAAAACGACGTAGTTTTATATGACTGCACCAATCCTTAGGTGCAGTCACTTTACATCCGCTAAACCCTATATATATATATATATATATATATATATATATATATATATATATATATATATATATATATATATATATATATATATATATATATATTGTGGTTTCCGTTCATCATTAAACATGACACAAAAAAGTTTCCTACATATAACATTTTATGTGACCCACACTTTCTGAAGCAAAAAAAAAACTAAAACTAAAACACGCAAAACAAATCTGTATTAACATTACACAATCATTTTTTCCTACAAAATAACTCGTATAAAACCCATATATATTTACATATAATAATAAAAAAAAGCTTACCTGATCTTGGGCAGCGGTGAAGTATTTCCTGTGTAGTCTTTTAAGCCATATTCTCATATATGGAATATGGAACAAACATATATCATTGACTATATAATTTTGACCTTAAAAGTGCATGAACTTCACAATGCTACACATGGGTATTAGTTTCTTTATTAATATGTATTTGAGCGCATCTTAATATATATATCATACATACTTCATGTGTAGTATAAGTTCATAATTTGTTAATTGTTTATGTGGCACCGAAAGGTACTTCTCCTTTTTAATGAATTCCAATTAAAAAAAAAAACCTTGAATTATGACTCTCCCACATCCCCACACACACACTCTTCGATCCCCTCTCTCCTAGTTTTCTATTTTCTTATATATATATATATATATATATATATATATATATATATATATATATATATATATATATATATATATATATATATATATATATATATATATATAGATATATGTATATATATATATATATGTATATATACATATATATATATGTATATATATATATATATATATATATATATATATATATATATATACATATATATATGTGGGTCAGGATCATTTTACACCAGTATAAGTTACACTCTCAATCTTGTCCGTTAATCCCACTTATATATAAGGGCTCTAATTTTTTAGTAATGTGAGCCTTTGGATACATGTGGATCAATGGTCAAGAATGAGTGTAAGACTTCTAATTCTTACACCGGTGTAAGAATATCCTGCCCCTATATATATATATATATATATATATATATATATATATATATATACTTATATACTTAAGCAGCATAGCTTCTTTCTTGTTCCTTAGCTAGGACAACGAGGGAGCATGTTTGGATTGATGCTATATCTTTCACTAAAATAAATAGTAATTCTCTCGATGTATTTTACCAAACAAAAAATAAAAAAAGATGTAAAGAACCTTGGGATACACCACCCCAAAAGCTAGCTCAAAGGGTGGGAGTGCCCAGGGCCTTATAAACCCCACATTAGTTGTTCATCCAACCAATGTGGGACTATATATCTCAACATGTAAAGAACCTTGGGATATACCACCCTAAAAGCTAGCTCTCCTATCAGCTGGACAACCAGCCCTATCAGCATCACAGTACCCAACCACTTGATCATGACCTTTATCTTCATATTCAAAGCCTTTTCCTGGAGATGCCATTCCAATGTTCTTGACATGGAGAATTGAGAAATTGACTGACAACACTAACTGCAAAGGAAATATCAGGCCGAGTGACTGTGAGGTAGTTCAATTTTCCAACCAATCTTCTATACTGCTCAGGATCTGAAAAGGGCTCCATCTGATTTGGTAGAAGCTTGATACTTGGATCCATAGGAGTATCAACGGACTTTGAATTTAACAGAGCAGTTTCTTCAAGAATATCTAGATCATATTTCCTCTAAGATATCACAACACCAGATTTAGATTGGGCCACCTCGATTCCTAAGAAGTATCGAAGTTTCCCAAGATCCTTAGTCTGAAAATGATGACATAAGTGTTGTTTCAATCGAGTGATCCCATGCCGATCACTGCCTGTGATGAAAATATCATCCACATATACCACCAGATAAATAGAACCAGAAGCAGAATGACGAAAAAAGACAGAATGATCAGCTGCACTCCGAGTCATGCCAAATTATTGAACAACACTGTTAAATTTACCAAACCAAACTCTTGGAGATTGTTTGAGGCCATAGAGAGACTTACGAAGACGATAAACAAGTCCTGACTCCCCCTGAGCAACAAATCAAGGAGGTTGCTCCATATAAATTTCTTTCTCAAGATCACCATGAAGAAAAGCATTCTTGATATCCAGTTGGTAGAGAGGCCAATGGCGAATAGTAGCCATGGCAATAAAAAGGCGAACAGTAGACATTTTCGCCACAGGAGAAAAAGTATCAATAAAATCCAAGCCAAAGACCTTAGTGAAACCCTTCGCCACCAAGCGAGCTTTAAGACGATTCACTTGACCATTAGGTCCAACCTTAACAGCATAAATCCATCGGCAACCAACCACAGATTTTCCAGAAGGAAGAGGTACCAGATCCCATATGCCATTATGATGAAGAGCACTCATTTCATCAATCATAGCTTATCTTCATCCCGAATGTGAAAGTGCATCACCTGTAGTCTTAGGGATAGATACAGAGGACAAAGAGGAAAGGCAAGCAAAATTTGATGGAGAAAGACGATGATAACTGAGATTGACTGTATACCTGGCCGGAGGGCGAGTATCACGAGTACCCTTACGAAGAGCAATGGGAAGGTCACTATCCGAAGGTGGGACCGAAGCCGTTGGAGGAGATGCAGTTGAATGTGAGTCCACAGATACATATGACGAACTAGGCTCGATCTCATCAGCAGAAGAGGTGATAGAAGGAGAGTCAGAAACATGGATGGGTAAAGACGGAAGGTAAAGAAGGTCACTTGGGAAGGACGGCTGTACAAAATCAGTATCCACGGGAGTAGTAGAGGATCCAAGATGAAAAAAGGGAACTGATTCAAAAGCTATACTAGACTGCATTCCAACGTTCCAGTACGCGTATCTATGTTTGACTCTCCTGTCTCCAATGTTTCTGGGTCTCCGGCTGGTAATAAGTCTGAGAAGCAACCATCAAGTTCTACTACATCTATTGCTCTCACTGGTAATTCTTTTGCTGGAATCTCTCAGTTGCACTCTATAGGCCCTTGGACTCTTGATTCTGGGGCTTCTGATCACATTTTTGGTAATAAGTCCTTATTCACTTCCCTTTATACTACTGGTTCTTTCCCACTATTACTATGGTCAATGGGTTTCTGGTCCAATCACGGGATATTGGCACGGTTCTTCTTTTACCTAATTTATCTCTAGATCATGTTCTCTATGTTCCAAATTCTCCTTTTAACTTACTTTCGATTAGTCATTTGTCAAAATCCATTGACTGTGTTGTTTCTTTTACTAAAACCTCTGTCATCTTTCAGGATCCGAGTTCGGGGAAGGAGATTATCAAAGGATGTAAGTCTCAGGGCCTCTATCAACTATTTCCATCTTCTTCAGTCTGCTCCACTGTGGACTCTCCTCTTACTATACATGCTCGTCTGGGCCATCCTAGTCTTACAAAGCTTCAGAAGATGGTTCCACATTTATCGTCTCTTTCTAAATTAAATTGTGAGTCTTGTCAGTATGGGAAATGTAACAGCCCGTGTTAACCTGGATTGTTAACATACTATCGTATTAAGCCACGCTTAATTAAAATGCGGAATAACTTTTTCTTTAATTCAATTATGACGTCATTAAACTTAACCAACTTGATTACTTAATCAATTTCATAAAATACTGCCTGTATGTAAATTGCAAGACAACTAACTGGAATACCTCATATATAAAAATACTGTGAGTATCTAAAGCCACAGGACTACAACACGTAGCCTGGGTCAAGATCCTGATACTTTAATTACAACCTCAAATTAAAAGACAGAAGTCAAACCATGTGGCATGGACAAACCCCATGCTCACCAAATAAGGCAAACAATGCCCAAAAACAGTCTCAACATAATACATAATCAAGCGGAAAACATAACAGCAATCAAATCCAGCACGTCAGCATGTCATAATATCAACTCAGCTCTGGCCTCCTGCCACCTGAGCCCTCAACATTACCTGATCCTGAAATAAGCGTCCCCAAACGTGGGGTGAGATCTCTAACAAGAAATCTCAGTAAGACAAGGGGTCCTCAAGGATCTTCCACCCCAAGCTCACTTACATGTGTAATATAAGTTCAAAAACAGTATTTACAATATAAGTTCCAAAACTATGCGATGCAGCAATTAATCATGCCATGTGTGTTTATCAAATCTACTGGCCAGAGAAATGCAGGAATACGTCTATACCTACATGAGTACAAGGAACACCGCTTGCACCTCACCCACAGCCTCACCATCTTGTATGTACCACATACTCAGGCTTACCGTATAGGTGGACACCACATGCATATCATAAAAGCACATTGCATATAATAGCTCAACAGCATTTCCAAAACATCAAAGCATGTAACACAGCATGCATAAACCACATCCCCATGGGACATGGTGGAACCACAAAATGGCTAAACCGAGGACACGAAAGCTTACCTTGCAAGCTAGCTATCCAAGCCAAGAGTCCAACCACTCTCAAGTCCAAACACAGCAGTATCACAATCTGATATGGACCAATAATACATCAATATTTATGCATCACAAGCATACAACTTAAAGACTACGCCTTTCCTTTACGTTTTACGTCTTAAGGCTTCCAACAAAGCCATAAGCCCTTAATCATATGATTCTGACTTAGTTCATTAATTACAGAAGTTAAACTTCCTTAATCTAGGGTCCACAAACCCCCAATAGTTTACTGTTCATACAGCACAACTACTGTTCTGCGAAAACCCAGGA
Organism: Gastrolobium villosum; assembly: GCA_032173675.1. Taxonomy (NCBI): domain Eukaryota; kingdom Viridiplantae; phylum Streptophyta; class Magnoliopsida; order Fabales; family Fabaceae; genus Gastrolobium; species Gastrolobium villosum. Next base: position 8,574 of record JAVKPL010012322.1, on the reverse strand, counting down.
TATCCGGATATCACAAGGGACATATCCGGATATGCCATATCCGGATATCACACTGGCCATATCCGGATATACCATATCCGGATACCCAGATCCCACATCCGAATATGGATATCCGGATATCATATCCGGATATGCATATCCGGATACCATATCCGGATACTGATATCCGGATATCTGTTCGACAAATATCCGGATATCTCACGACAGAATGCAGTTTCTGCATTTCGTGAATATCCAATCCAAAGATTCAACTTTTAACACATGTACACGTTAAAGCATGTATCTTTAATCTATTTTAGGTTCATACTCATTATACCTTCTTTTTTACTCATTAAACATGGCCAAGACATCAACTTTAAGCATCAAAACTTAAGATCAAAGGTGAGGAAACTTACCCCAAGCTTAAAACAGAAAATGGAGGTGCTCTTGGAGCTCCCAATGCTGCTCACAAGTCCAGCACACCCAAGGACACGAAAATGCCCCACCAAAGGTTGGTTCTTGGCACAAAAAGAGGCTTCTTGAAACCTCTAAAGTCATGAACAATGGCTCATAACCATGGAGACAACACCACAGCCCTCACTACACCCCTCAACCAGTCCCTCAACTCAGAAAACAAAGCTCACCACACACAACCAAGGTGCATAGAAGAAGGAAGGTGAAGAATCAAAGCCAAAGGTGTCAACTTTGATCAAAGAAGAGAGAAAGACCAATGAAACAGTGTTTCCCACAAGAAAACAGTCCCACAACCCTTCAGCCCCTCACTTTCACGTAGGAGAGAATGCACCTAGGGTTTTGTGCCCTTAGTGTGTCTATTTATAGGCACAAGGCCACTAATCGCGCAGTATTAGCCTTAATAGCAAAGTAAAAGATCTTGATCCCAAACTTTGGAATCTAGACCTACACATTTTTCTAAGATTTGTCATATTTTTATTTTATTTTTCGGAGCACCTTTCCGGTACGCGCTTTTCCATAGCCAGTATCAGTTCTGGCATCAGATTACGTTATTTTGACTTGAAACTTGTTTTACATGTCCTACATAATATTCTAGTAATTATCATGCATTCGTTATAATTTTCCGAGATACTTTTCCGGTACGCATTTATACCGAGTAGCAGAACCGGTATCTGCGCTTTTCTTCCGAAAAGCGACTTTCAGCATTTTTACTCACTCAGTATAATTATTTAAGCCCAATGATAATTATTAAGGTCAATTATGGAATTATTTCCTAATTATCATAATTAATTCACTAATTACCTTAATTAGCGGTGCAGGTTCTTACAGGAAACATACTCGTAGTACGTTCCCAAGTCGTCTTAGTCGTCAAATTGTTTCTCCTTTTTCTGTGGTCCACTCTGATATTTGGGGACCAAGTCGTCATCCTTTTACTTTAGGGTTTAAGTATTTTGTTACTTTTATTGATGATTATTCCAGGTGTATTTGGTTATTTTTAATGAAAAATCGGTCTGAGTTGTTTTCTATTTTTCAGTTATTTTGCAATGAAATAAAAGCTCAATTTGGTATTCCTATTCGTACTTTTCGTAGTGATAATTCATGTGAGTACTTATCTCATCAATTTCAACCATTCTTTTCATCTCATGGCATTCTCCATCAAACATCTTGCCCTCATACACCTCAACAAAATGGTGTAGCCGAGCGCAAGAATCGCCATCTGGTTGAAACCACTCGTGCCTTGTTAATTGATTGTAATGTTCCATACACATTTTGGGGTGATGCTATACTTACTGCGTGCTATCTCATTAATCGCATGCCATCATCTGTTCTGAATCATAAGGTAACTCACTCTATTTTATTTTCCCATCAAACTTTATATCCTTTAACTCCACATGTGTTTGGTTCTACGTGTTTTGTTCATCATCTTGGTCCAGGTTTGGATAAATTAGCTCCTAAGTCTCATAAATGTGTTTTTCTGGGTTATCCTCGGTCTCAGAATGGTTACCTTTGCTACTCTCCCACTTTACGTCGATACCATATCTCGGCGGATGTCTCCTTTTTTGAATCAGTTCCCTTTTTTGGATCCTCTATTACTCCTGTGGATACTGATTCTGTACAACCGTCCTTCCCAAGTGACCTTCTTTATCTTCCATCTGTACCCATCCATGTTTCTGACTCTCCTTCTATCACCTCTTCTGCTGATGAGATCGAGCCTAGTTCGTCAGATGTATCTGTGGATTCACATTCAACTGCATCTCCTCCCACGGCTTTGGTCCCACCTTTAGATAGTGACCTTCCCATTGCTCTTCGTAAGGGTACTCGTAATACTCGCCCTCCGGCCAGGTATACAGTCAATCTCAGTTATCATCGTCTTTCTGCATCATATTTTGCTTGCATTTCCTCTTTGTCCTTATCCGTCCCTAAGACTACAGGTGATGCACTTTCACATTCGGGATGGAGACAAGCTATAATTGATGAAATGAGTGCTCTTCATCATAATGGCACATGGGTTCTGGTACCTCTTCCTTCTGGAAAATATGTGGTTGGTTGCCGATGGATTTATGCTGTTAAGGTTGGACCTGATGGTTAAGTGGATCGTCTTAAAGCTCGCTTGGTGGCGAAGGGTTTCACTCAGGTCTTTGGCTTGGAAAATTGAACTACCTCACAGTCACTCGGCCTGATATTTCCTTTGCGGTTGCGGTTGCCCCATTTCCCAATTTCACACTTTTTTAATTTTAATAATTTTTTTCCAATCATGACCTTTTTGTAAGTTCATATGATATAATGACACAGATAAAGAATTTATTAAAGCTGTTCTCCTTTCTGCCCCAAAAGCTTTCAGAATATGATTAATTTTTCCACAATCATTCCTACTTTTCTTATATTGGGTTCGTTTCCTCCTCCGCTCTCATAGCTTTTTATTTGTTTATTCTTGCTTTTTGTTATTAAAGCTTTTGACACTTTGTCTCTCTCTCAAGCCATCAAAGTTTAATTTTCAAGCTTTAAATTGTTTATTCCAAGGTGTTGTGGCTGGAATATGTCAAGAACTATATTCACCACAAGAAGAGCTATAATTAACTATCATTTTCTCTTTTCTTAAGTATTATCATAATAGACTTGCTCATTGATCCTTTTTAAAGTTTTAGATTTTTTATATTATCTTAACAAATTGCAAATCAAGATAATAAAGTAAGAACAATAATAATATTCTCCTTCTTCTGAATTAATTTTGAAATGATATTAAGAGATTAAGAAAAAATTATAGAAAAATGTAGCTCACACTCGTTAGAAATTATGTCCTTAATACTAGTAAAAAAGAAATTACATGTACTTCCGTAAATTCTGTTTGGGAACATTAAGTATTTATCTATGCTTTGATTCAACTGAATTTTTCCAATTTAGGATACATCATTCATATGTATAAAAAAAAAAAAGGATACATCATTCACGTTTATGAAAAAAATACGTTCTTTCGGCCAAAACATCAAAGAAAACTTGACATGGATTTTTTAGTTGTCTACATTTAAAAAAAAAAAAAATTAGGATAAAATGTTGGGTCGTAGTCAGTCAAGAAAATTATTTTTCATATTGTAAACATTTAAGAATATGTTTACTTAATTATATATATATATACATATATAAGATCAACGGCGTCGCATGCTTACAAATCAGAGTCATTGATCTTTTTTGATCTAACGGCTCTCAGATGAGGTGTCAAAGGATCCTGCCTCATACATATATATATATATATGGGTTTTATAAGAGTTATGTTGTAAGAAAAGTGATTGTGTTATGTTATAGAGATTCGTTTTGCGTGCCAGGAAATTTTTTTTTTTTGCTGCGGGCCCCACAACATACTGTGTGTTGATATGCGATCAGCATATAGGAAATTACAAGGCAAAAAGAGGAAGAAAATGACTCAATCAATGCAAGAAAGGCAGAGAAAAAGAGTAAAAACATCTAAAGTCTGAATATCAAGGAAGATAAACAAAAGAAGGCAAAAACATATCAAAAGAGACCTAGGATCCCACGCTCACAGCGCGGGAATGGCGCTCTGAGCGTGGGAGATGAAAATTTGGCAGAAGGTCCCGCGCTGAGAGCGCGAGATCCGCGCCATCATCAGCGCGGGAGGTGGAAAATTGGCAGAAACTCCCACGCCCTGAGCGCGGGAGTGGCGCTCTGAGCGTGGGAGGCGCGAAAATATGAAGATTCAAATATTGCAAATTAGGTCAAAGTCTCTTATAAAAAGAGACTCAACCTTTGAAGAAGAGACATCTCTGAATACACATCACAAAACCTAGAGGAGGCGTTCTTCGTGTTCGTCACTCCGTTCTTGTACTTTTCTTTATTTTCTTTTCAGTTCATGTTGGAATCAGATCAGCAATCATGATGTTGATTGGCTAGATCTATTTCTGTAGTCAGGGGCATGATCCCTTTGTAAACAATTGTTACAAGGATTGAATCATTCTATGTATTGAATTTAATATATTTCATCTTTTATCTTGAGCGTATTGATATTATTTCTGTTAGATCTGATCAACCTAATAGGGAATGATATTCTGGGGATCAGGATTCACAATAGGGATATTGGAATACTGATCCTGAAAGGAGATAAAGATGACTCTCTATGCATGTTCTAGGGATAGACTTGTATGGATTGCAGTCGTGGGATTTATCTACATAATGCTTATTTTCAGGCGGGATTACTAAGGGATTAGGGTTCCAACTGAAGTAAAGGGTTAGATCGCCAAGGGATTGGGATCTAACTAATTATTTCTAAAAAGATGATAATTTGTCTGAGTTGTTAATTTCGATAGGTATTATGAATCAATCCGAAGTAAAATTGGGAACAATTGGTAAATGTACCCTGGCTACAGTCTTCTTCATCACTTCTTCTACAAAAATATTTCTTCATTTATTTTAAGTCTTTTCCAAGAAAACCTAAAAACAAGTCTTTACAATTTTAGTTACCAATAGTGTGGAAATACCAATTGATTTATCTAACTTAAGAGGACTGGTTATAGTAGTAATTGTTTATCAATCCCTGTGGAGACGATCTTACTTATCACTTTATTACTTGGAACGATCGGTGCACTTGCCGAGATCGCAACAAGTTTTTGGCGCCGTTGCCGGGGATTGTGTTTACAATATTACAAATAACCGTAGATTCTTGAGATTAGATTCTTATTTTATTATTATCTTGTTGTGTTGTTCAGGTGTTACTGATAATTTTCTCTGATTTTTATGCGAGGTAGACTTCCGCCTAAAGACTTTGTAATAGATTCTGAAATTACAAAAACAGAAAAGCAACTAAGGAAGGCTGCTAGACAGATCATTTGGGAAGATTTGAAGCACACACCTTTACAACCAATTCAAGAGATGGCAGAAAATAACAATGTTGGTCATGGGCGAGGAGGAAATGCCAACAATCAACCTCCAAGACTGTTGAATACAATTTTGACTCCAGTATTCAACAGGGCCAATTCAAGCATAGTCAGGCCAAATGTGGAGGCTAATAATTTTGAACTCAAGCCATCATTAATTTCTTTGGTGGAAAGGGTTCAATTTTCTGGAGCTGATGATGAAGATCCACATGAGTTTATAGACCGATTCTTGATGGTCTGTGATACCACCAAACACAATGGGGTATCTACAGATGCTATCAGGCTTCGGTTGTTCCCTTTCGCTGTTAAGGGAAAAGCATTAAGGTGGATCGAACGACAACCAGCAAACAGCATCCTTACATGGGAAGATCTGTCCAGCAAATTCTTTGATCATTTCTTCTCCATGGAAAAATATAATCAGCTGGTGAATGAAATCACAAACTTTCGCCAGTTGGAAGGAGAATCACTATGTGCAACTTGGAACAGATTCCAAGAATTAAACAGGAAATGTGCACATTACGAAGGAGATGATGATAGAAAAGTGGTGATATTTTTCAATGGAATCACCCCCGAAACAAGGATGATAATAAATAGTGCCGCTGGAGGTTCTATTCGGGAAAGCACATCTGAGCAGGCTATTGAGTTGATCAAAAAGCTTGCAAGAAATGAAAATGAAAATGAAAGTGTGCTAGTTCCCACACAAAGAGCAATGAAAAAATCCACAGATAATGATGTTATATCATTATCTAAGAAGTTTGACAACTTGAGTGAAAGATTTGACAAATTTCAAGTGTCAAAGGTTCAAACAACTCCACTGATTTTTGACCAATGTTAAGAAAGTCATGAATCCAGTGAATGTCCAAATCCATCATCCGAAGATTCACTTCAACAATTACAGGTGAATGGGATCTGGTACGATCAGCGTCCTCAACAACAAAATTTCCAGCGAAATCAAAATTTCCCTGGAGGTAACAATAATTTCCAACGGAGGACTCAAGGATCAGGTATGGATTTCAAAACTAGCAATAATTATACTCAATCTTCTCAGACTCAGCAAAAAGAGCCAGCCGAGTGGGAGAAAGCTTTCGCTCAAATGGCTAAGGCTTCCAATGATATGGCTCAGCATACCAATGCTTTCATGGAAGAAACCAGAGCCAACAATAAAAACACAAATGCTTCCATTAAAAATCTGGAGAATCAGATAGGCCAGCTGGCCAAACAATTTTCAGAAAGAATTCCAGGTACCTTCCCAAGTAACACAGTCAACAATCCAAAGGATGACTGTATGGCTGTTACAACAAGAAGTGGTAAGATACTAACAGTTCCAACAAAAACACCTGTGGAGCTGGAAAAAGAGAAAGAGGAGCAAGAAAAGGAAGCAATTGAACCAGAGATTGAGGTAATTATAAAAGAAAAAGAACAGGTTGCAGAACAACCAGTGGTGGCAAAAGAAAAGCATGAGTTAAGCCACGAGTATGTTATGTCTAAGGCACCCTATCCAGAAAGATTCAAGAAGGGAGCCTACAACAAACATTATGATAGATTCTTGGACATTTTCAAGAAACTACATATCAATATTCCTTTTGCAGAAGCCCTAGCCAATATGCCAGGATATGCAAAATTCATGAAGGATCTTTTATCTAGGAAACAAAAATTGCAGGAATGTCAAACTGTAACACTCACTGAAGAGTGTAGTGCTTTTATCCAGCAGAAACTAAACTGAGTGATCCAGGAAGTTTTAATATTCCTATTGCTATTGGTGATATTGGCATTGGGAAAGCTTTATGTGATCTCGGGGCTAGTATTAATCTAATGCCCTTATCAGTCTACAAATCATTGGGGATTGAAGAATTGAAACCCACCGAGGTATCACTCCAATTGGCTGACAGATCCGTAAGGAAACCTAATGGGATCATAGAAGATATTCTTGTCAAAGTTGATAAGTTTATCTTCCCTGCAGATTTTGTGGTATTGGATATGTGAGAAGGGAGTGAGAAGCCCATGTTATTAGGAAGACCCTTTTTGGCTACAGCCCGAGCCCTAATTGATGTTGAACAAGGGATGATTAAACTAAGAATGAACGATGAGGAAATTATCTACAATGTTTCAGAAGCTATGAAGAGACCAGCTGATAATAATGATTGTTTCCAAGTTGAATCTGTTCAACATAAGAAAGAACGGCCTCAAGAGTTTGATTATGAGTTGAAGGCTCGTGATTATGTACCTTTTGAAAAAGAAGGACTTACTGTAGAGGTTCTGAAAGAGAAAGCTGAAGACATAGAGGTTGGTGCCCCTAAAGTTGAGTTGAAGCCATTACCAGACACTTTGAAATATGTGTTTTTGGGAGATGGTAATACTTATCCGGTAATCATCAACAAGGCTCTATCTGAAGGCCAAGAAAAAGAGCTGGTGGAAGTTTTAAAAGCTCATAAAACCGCAATAGGATGGTCTATTGCTGATTTAAAGGGCATAAATCCTTCCTTTTGTACACATAAGATTCTCCTGGAAAATGATATTAAACCTGTGAGGCAACCACAAAGGAGATTGAACCCAACAATGAAAGAGGTGGTAAGGAAGGAAGTTGTAAAACTTCTTGATGCAGGAATGATTTACCCAATTTCTGATGCTGCCTGGGTAAGTCCAGTTCAAACAGTGCCAAAGAAAGGTGGGGTAACAGTAATTACCAATGCAAAACATGAGTTGATTCCAACCAGAACCATCACGGGTTGGAGAATGTGTGTTGATTACAGGAGGTTGAACACAGCTACACGGAAGGATCATTTCCCATTACCCTTTATTGATCAAATGCTGGAAAGATTGGCGGGCCACTCTTATTATTGCTTCTTGGATGGGTATTCAGGCTACAACCAAATACCTGTAGCTCCTGAAGACCAGGAAAAGACAGCTTTTACTTGCCCATTTGGAGTCTTTGCATACAAAAGAATGCCATTCGGCCTTTGCAATGCACCTGCTACATTCCAAAGGTGCATGTTGTCCATCTTTTCAGATATGGTGGAGAAAGGTCTAGAGGTATTTATGGATGACTTCTCTGTTTTTGACTCTAATTTTGATTTTTGTTTGAACAATTTATCCAAAGTTTTGAAAAGATGTAATGAGACAAATCTGGTTTTAAATTGGGAAAAGTGCCATTTTATGGTAACTGAAGGTATAGTGCTGGGACACAAAATTTCTAATGCAGGGATTGAAGTTGATAAAGCAAAATTAATGTTGATTGAAC